>OX030948.1:151249942-151270184 GCA_943735915.1 Pherbina coryleti
TACTGCTAGAATAGCAACTCAATTTGTTACGTTTGCAATAAATTAGTAATGTCCAAATGAATCTAGTAATTTTCATTAACCCAAAGCTACCCAATTAAACTAAATTGGTACATGATCCAAATGAAGCTATTGGACATCATCAACGGACACTCAACTGCATGATGTAATGCCAAACAACATGAGCAGCACAACGTTAGTTTTCCACAGCTGACCACGCCCACACAAATGCCATTCTAATTAGTATTATTTCCTGTTGCGGATGTTGCTCGATGTTGAATATACAGAATTCTGAATTCTCGTTGCCTGATGATAGGCACTGATGACGATAGAGATATTTATGCAACTTGATTACCTACAACGCTGCATTCGGTGCAATTTCAACATTCAAATTACAAAGCACAACGATAGCAGCAACAACAAAGATAACAAAAACAACAACAACACCATTTGCTGATTTGCTTTATATGCTCCACTCTAGACCAATCCATCCATCTATCTATCCATTTTGCGGAACTGAACACTAGGTATTCCTCGGTGACCAACACGGCTGCCAACTTCTATAGAAACGCGCGTTTCATTCTTCCTGCACGGATGACCAACCAACGCATGCAATTCCAATGCTAAGCATGACAGCAGCAGGAACGCATGCAATTGTGGTGCTCATTGTAATTGCCGTTGTTGTTGTTATTGTGGTTGTTGTTGTTGTAGCAAGTCCCCCTAGTGTGTTATCTGATAAAGTCAATTCATGATTTTGCTTGATTTTGAGTGAATCTCGTTTGACTTGTTTCCGCACTACTTTTTTTTATCTATTTTGCTTTTTTCATTCCATCTTCTTTTATATCACCATCGTGATCATCACCATCATCAACATCGACAACGTTGCCATTGCCATAGCTGGTGGTTGGAGTACCACAACTAAGTGGTTGATGCCATAGCCAGTAACCAGTAAGTTAGTCAGTGACTGACTGACTGAGTGAGTGTCTCCTCGTCCAACGATGATGATGATGATACTTCATAGCTGCGCTTGTCCAAGTGGATTCATTCAAACGAGTTAATTTAATTGCAAATATTTTGTTGAAATTCGGTCGAATTGCGCGAAAATTCAAATGATTTATTTTGCATTCAGCAAAATTTTCTCTTGTATTGATATGGTTGACTTAATGATTTGTTTTTGGTGGATAAAACGCGATGGATAAAAAAAAACAAAAGAAGGAAAAACTTAAAACAAGCTTTACGGGTGGTTCACCTTTACGAGCAACTTTAAGATGCTTCAAAATGAGATGAAAAATAATTGGGAAACTGCAGAAAATCAAGTGAAAATTATGCAAAAACTTAATGGGTAGTGGAAAATTTGGAAATCCTTTCAAGTTTCAAAAGAAAAGCTTCCCTTTGAATTCCTAGGAGAGTAAGTTTTAGGTCTAATAAAGTTTAATGAAGCTGACCTTTTTGGTCATTCAGAATAAAGTTGTACTTAATAAGTGCTAAATTGGAATGAATTTGGTAACGAAAAAGGAGTACAAGGATGACAGAATCAATTTATGCAAAGAAAATAAAAAAAAAAACACCAAAACATCTTCGAAACAATTGGTAAGGAAAAAATCTTAAAATGAAAGGAAATTCGTGGGTCTAAGTTTAAAGTTCTACTTATATTACTTCAATGGAATAATACCACATAAAATGTGAGAATATTCATGCAATATAGCGACACAGCCGTATGCGATGAAGTGCGTGGTAAGTTCGATCCCAACTTTATCAATTGCGATGTTCGTGGTTCAAATCACTACTGATACAGAAACTTTTCTGATGTGATATTTCTGAAGACAGAGGCAATTACTTGAGGACATGTAAATCTGGTTCTCGATCATTTGTAAATCATCATATATTAATCTAATATATGATCATATATAAACATAAATATAAATAAAGGGTCCGCCATCTAACGTTTTTTTTTTCAACTAGTGTTTATTTCGTGAATGGTAACACTTAGCACATGTCTGATTTTACAGATAATTAGTTTTATCCTTCCGCTGAACGAATATGGTTGTGTATACGCTTGAACAACGCTGGGAAATATTGCGACATTATTTTGAAAATCATGGTAATGTTGCAGAATGTGTGCGAAAATTGCGTACGGATTTTGGAAGAACAGAAGCACCGTCAGCTCCGTATGTTCATTATCTTGTGAAAAAAGTGAAACAAACTGGCATCCTCATCGATAAACCAAAGCGTAAAAAGCCAAGACAGTGCGTACACCCGAGAATATTGCTGCTATGGTAGAAAGTGTGCGTGAAGCGGCATCAACATCAATTCACCGTCGTTCTCAACAATTGAACATTTCAGAGACACCATTGAGACGAATTTTGCATAAAGACCTTGGTATGACGCCATACAAAGTCCAATCGGTTCAGAAGTTGAAGCCAACTGACCATCAAATGCGTTTTCGCTTCGCTGAGTGGGCCTGCAATCGACTTACAGAAGATGCCGATTTTGCCAAAAAAATCATCTTTTCAGATGAAGCTCATTTTGATCTTGGCGGGTATGTAAACAAGCAAAATTGTCGTATTTGGGGCATAGAAAACCCGCTAATACATTGAAAAGCCGATGCATCCAAAACGAGTCACTGTTTGGAGCGCATTTTGGTCCAGAGGCATAATTGGGCCATTTTTCTTCGAAAATGAGCAAGGAGTGGCCGTTACAGTCAATGGCCATCGTTATCGGGCCATGTTGAACGAAGTTTTGTTCACAAAAATTGAAGAGGATATTGGCAACAATTGGTTTCAACAGGACGGCGCTACGTGCCACACAGCCGAAGCTACACTCGATGTTTTGCGCCCTGTTTTTGAAGATCACATTATCAGCCGCAGAGCTGATGTCGTTTGGCCACCTCGGAGCTGCGATTTGACACCGTTGGACTATTATTTGTGGGGTGCCTTCAAAGATAAGTGCTACGCCGACAAGCCAGAGACAATTGACGCTTTAAAGGACAATATTCGTGAAGCCATTGGTGAAATATAGCCGCCCACAATCGATAATGTGCTTAAAAATTGGACCGATCGTGTAAGCTACTGCATGGCTAGCCGAGGCAGCCATTTGAATGAAATTATATTCCATTATTAACCGGAAGGATTGTACATTCAAATAAAAAAAAGATATTTGAGAAAATATCAGTAGTTTTTTTTTATAGCATTTTCAAAACAAAAAAGTTATTTGGCGGACCCTTTATATATATCAATATAAATATGAATATAAATATAAATATAAATATAAATATAAATATGAATATGAATATAAATATAAATATAAATATAAATATAAATATATATATAAATATAAATATAAATATAAATATAAATATAAATATAAATATAAATATAAATATAAATATAAATATAAATATAAATATAAATATAAATATAAATATAAATATAAATATAAATATAAATATAAATATAAATATAAATATAAATATAAATATAAATATAAATATAAAAATAAATATAAATATAAATATAAATATAAATATAAATATAAATATAAACATAAATATAAATATAAATATAAATATAAATATAAATATAAATATAAATATAAATATAAATATAAATATAAATATAAATATATATATAAATATAAATATAAATATAAATATAAATATAAATATAAATATAAATATAAATATAAATATAAATATAAATATAAATATAAATATAAATATATATATAAATATAAATATAAATATAAATATAAATATAAATATAAATATAAATATAAATATAAATATAAATATAAATATAAATATAAATATAAATATAAATATAAATATAAATATAAATATAAATATAAATATAAATATAAATATATATATAAATATAAATATAAATATAAATATAAATATAAATATAAATATAAATATAAATATAAATATAAATAAATATAAATATAAATATAAATATAAATATAAATATAAACATAAATATAAATATAAATATAAATATAAATATAAATATAAATACAAATACAAATATAAATATAAATATAAATATAAATATATATATAAATATAAATATAAATCTATATATATAAAAAGAAGTGTACGTTTGGTTGAAATCGCATCACTTCAGAACGGCTGGACCGATTTGGATAATTTTTTTTTTTAAATGTTCGTTTAAGTCCAAGTTAGGTTTTTAAGGAAAGAAAAATTGACCACGCCCACTTTTTTTTATTTATCTAAAATCGGAAAACGGCTGGACCGATTTGGATAATTTTTTTTTCAAATGTTCGTAGTAATCCAATTTAAGTGTTTACTGAAAGAAAAATTGACCACGCCCACTTTTGCGCCCACTGTTTTGATATATGTATCTAAAATCGCAGAACGCCTGCGCTGATTTCTTTTTTAAATGTTTGTAATCTATATATATAAAAATAAGTTGCATTGTGTATGAAATTGATGTTCTCTGTCCAGAAACAAAACCGATTTTGTTTCTGGAAATTGCACATGAAAGGTGACGTCAATACAAAGGTTTTTTTCTATAAACCGTCTTTGTATGTGTATTGGTTCATGAAGTATAGGCATTTTAGTGAACTTATCAACAATACAGCTGTGAAAAAATACAGGTGTGCACATATGGTGTATATGGGGAAATATTTGCAAGAGTAATTGGAAATAAATGAAATATTGGAATAATTTGGCAAGTCTCACTTTAGTTTGCATTTGCGCGAAAAATATAGGCATACCCCTTTTTTTCCATACCCCCTTTACCGCCTACAAATCATTAAAAATGCTATATTTAAGACTTTTTTGGTCGTATAGACTAAAATTTGGTAAATAAGTTCATATGGTTACTGTCGGCAACTATACTAAAACTGGGCGTGGTCTAACTATATATACGCCCACTTTTTAGAAATCACTATTGTTCCTGAGTTGTACATGTTTTGATAGTGGAACTTGATATGTAGACGTTAAGGGCCCCAGAGGTAGTTATTATATATTTGAGCGACCCCTAGACAAGGGGAATTTGGCCACTTAGGCCAAATTTATGATATCGAATTGCTTTGGAACTAAATGTCGTATGTAACTATGCAATAGACTCCTAAACTACTCATACGATTAGCATGAAAATTTGTGTATAGAAGTTTTTTGGTACGGTGCGTGTTTGTGTGCTTTCAATTTTTATCCACCTTGAACACCAGATGGCGCTGTAGTACAATTTTTTTATAAAACTGCCTAACACTCACAAACTGCTTATGCGATTAGAATAAAAATTGGTATATAGTAGTTCTCAGGTACGATGAGTTTTTTAATGTATCTTCTTTGAACCACCTTGGACACCAGATGGTGCTGTAGTACAAATTTTTTACAAAATCGCATATTTTTAGTTGTTACATATGCAAATATTTACAAAATAAAAAATATTTCTTAAATTTAGTAAAATTAAAAAATTTCCGTTATTTTGACATCAAAAACATGAACATATCTTGAAAACTATGAAAAATTTTATTACAACGATATATATAATGCAACATCGTGCTCAAAAATGAGAAAAACACAATCAGAAATTTAATTTTGTGACTTTCGATTCAAATATCTCCATTGCTTTTTTATACACTTTGTTAATTTTTTTTTTTTTTTTAAAGCTTCATCAAAGTTCTATAAAAAACTTATTGCAAAAATACCGTTAGTTGAGTATATATATTTTAAATATTTTTTTCAAAAAAGGTCTGAAATTTTGGAGTTTTCCTCCAAAAAAGGCTCAAAATTTGTTTTTGTTGTAAAAAATTCGCAAATTTTCAACTCCATTTAAAAATTACAACATTTATAGGCAAAAATTGTTTAAATTTTACGCAAAAATTAAAAACCATTTCTGTGATTCAAAAAACAAGGCCTACCCCTTGATTTTTTCGAACAAAACTTTTTATCCAATATTCTGTTTTTATATTTTTGAAAAAATAAACAAGCTAAAAAATTATCTTAGTATCTCTTACCAATCAAAAGTTATAGCCAATGATCTATAAATGTAAAAAGCAAAACGCTGTCTGTGTGATAGCTGGAAACTTAAAAATTACTGAGCCGATAGAGCTGAAATTTTGGCAGTACATTTTTTTCAAGTACGAGATGTTTTGAATTTCTGTCACACTCCCTTTTACCGCCCATAAATCAATAAAAATGCTATATTTCTTACGGTATTTTTTTCGTCGATTTGGGTACATTTTGGTAATTTAGTTTGTATGCTCACTGTCGGCAACTGTACTAAAACTGGGCAATGTCCATCTACTAGAAAACTGGGATGGGCATTATATAAGGAGGTGTGGCTCCGCCCCTATAGTGAAAATTTGTATTGTCGAATAGCTTTGAGAGTAAAAGTAGGAGTATTTACATCCAAACTCAAAATGGAGTTACTTTTTGGGGATTTCCTGTTACTGGGAAACTATAACGGCCAGTGGAAAATGACAGTGGTGTTAAACTGTGGGTCTAAGAAAAGTTTCGAATATAATTATTATGTTGCGATATAATTGCTGGGTGCAGCAACGCGCGCCGGGAAAAAGCTAGTATATATATAAATATAAATCTAAATATAAATATAAATATAAATATAAATATAAATATAAAAATATATATATATTTAAATATAAATATAAATATAAATATAAATATAAATATAAATATAAACATAAATATAAATATAAATATAAATATAAATGTAAATATAAATATAAATATAAATATAAATATAAATATAAACATAAATATAAATATAAATATAAATATAAATATAAATATAAATATAAATATAAATATAAATATAAATATAAATATAAATATAAATATAAATATAAATATATATATAAATATAAATATAAATATAAATATAAATATATATTTATATTTAAATATAAATATAAATATAAATATAAACATAAATATAAATATAATTATAAATATAAATATAAATATAAATATAAATATAAACATAAACATAAATATAAATATAAATATAAATATAAATATAAATATAAATATAAATATAAATATAAATATAAATATAAATATAAATATAAATATAAATATAAATATAAATATAAATATAAATATAAATATAAATATAAATATAAATATAAATATAAATATAAATATAAATATAAATATAAATATAAATATAAATATAAATATAAATATAAATATATATATAAATATAAATATAAATATAAATATAAATATAAATATAAATATAAATATAAATATAAATATAAATATATATATAAATATAAATATAAATATAAACATAAATATAAATATAAATATAAATATAAATATAAATATAAATATAAATATAAATATAAATATAAATATAAATATAAATATAAATATAAATATAAATATAAATATAAATATAAATATAAATATAAATATAAATATAAATATAAATATAAATATAAATATAAATATAAATATAAATATAAATTTAAAAATAAATATAAATATAAATATAAATATAAATATAAATATAAATATAAATATAAATATAAATATAAATATAAATATAAATATAAATATAAATATAAATATAAATATAAAAATAAATATAAATATAAATATAAATATTAATATAAATATAAATATAAATATAAATATAAATATAAATATAAATATAAATATAAATATAAATATAAATATAAATATAAATATAAATATAAATATAAATATAAATATAAATATTAATATAAATATAAATATAAATTTAAATATAAATATAAATATAAATATAAATATAAATATAAATATAAATATAAATATAAATATAAATATTAATATAAATATTAATATAAATATAAATATAAATATAAATATAAATATAAATATAAATATAAATATAAGTATAAATATAAATATAGATATAAATATAAATATAAATATAAATATAAAATAGTTTTGGGAAAAGGATCAGAACAAGGATTTGGGCAAGAATTAGAACATGCATTTGAACGCCCCTTAAGACAAGAATTAGGGCTAGTATGGGACAAGGGTTGGGACAAGGATAAGGAAGAGGATTCGGACCGGGACTAGAACAAGAATTTAGACGTGGGTTTAAATAAGAATTTAAGCAAAGATTAACGCAAGGAGTTGGGCAAGAATTAGAACAAATATGAGGATAAGGATAATAATAAGGACACATTAAGGGACGGGGGAAAGGACACAGATAAGAATAAGGACTAGGATAAAGATGCATTATCACTTCAAAATACCTACGGATATGTGAGTTTATAGCCACGAGCATTTTTTCTTTAGGGATTTGTCTTCAAAATAATAAATTAATTTTGAAATCTCAAAATTTTTTTCCTACAAGACGTATGAAATCGTTTTAAGCCACCATGACTTTTTCATAGGTATTAAAAAAGTAACTAGCAGAATCATCAAATATTTACAACATGCCAAGTCGATGAAGCTCAAACTGAGCGTTTATTTAAAATTCTATAAATATGAATGATTGACATGAATTTTAACAGAACAGGGAATACTTAAATTAAATTGAGGAAAAAGCCAACATTTTTTATGAACTTTAATTAACGGCTCAAAATAATCGTACATCCTCTGATGGCAACAGCAGCTTGTTTTCGTGCAATTTTCCAACAGTCTTCATCATCACCATCCACTAAACCATCCATCACCCAATTCGTTTCACTGTTCGTCTGTCTGTCCTAACGTCCGATCATTTATTGCACAGAGCCAACTACCACCACATTCATCTCCGCCTTGCCGCCCCGCTTTATTGCTTGCCACCACCAGCTTCATTTATAATTGATGGGCCGCAGAATAATTTCAAAATTTCAATCACGTTTTGGCGGTTATTTGATTGCATTTCCAGGTGTTGATTTGAATAAATGTTAAGCTTCTGTAGCAATAACAGCAGCTACAACAGCAACTATAAATAGCACCTTATGACTCACGTCGACGTGTTGTTCTTGTGGATATAACACCTAGTAGAGAATAAGTTCGGAGTTGTGGAAAAAAATTATGTGCAATGTGGCCAATAGTCATTTTAAAAATAATAAGCCAAAGCGAAGTAGAGGAACTGGGTTCATGAAGGGCGTTCTACACTACGATTTGAGGAGTTTCTTTTTTTTTTTTTTTTTTTTTTTTTGAGGTGAGGAATAATCGACTTTTTCAACAAGGACAGCAAGCAAAATATTCCAGACTCTGCCACTCATAGCTCTGTTTCTGCAAAAAGGGGGAAGGGGAAGATGGGCGGGAGCGCAAACAACAGGCAAAAACATCTGCTATAGTTAATATCGACGAATAGCTTTCATAAATAAATCCGCTTAGATGTAAAGCAGCTCTTTGGAAGAAGTATAGAAACAACGCGGAAAATTTTATCCCGAAATATTCAGTCGTTTTTCTTGAAAAGCGCCTTAGTTATGGCAAGTAAAAAATAATCCCTTCACTCAAGCAAACACACACTTACACACACACTTAAGATGGGTATTCAGGATTTACGAGAATTTTATACTTATCAGCTTTTTTGCTGAATAACGGATTCAGTTTGACTTTTTTTGATAGATTTGAATAAAAAAGTCGTTAAATCAACGCTAAACTCGCTTTACATTGCATATTAAGATGTTTTCTGTGTCTTTGTATTTTTGGTTTTTTTGTGTAGGCAGTCAAGTCGATCCTTGACTAAAGACGACTGAAGGCCAGGAACATAAGAAATGAGCGGATTAAATGCGCCATCAAAGCGACAACAAAGAGACGCACTTCAAAATTTGGCAGTAGTTTCCGTAACGGGAGTAAAGCACGCCCATTTTGAAATCAATTTTATGGTTTAAATTTAAATATTTTAAGATTGTAAAGGGCGTTGGAGGTTGGTGTCTTATTTACGTGCTGACTATGCCATTTGAAACTTGAAAATTATTAAAATCTAAGCAAAGAGTAGTCCACCCGCGTACCAAAAAAGGACAGCTTATTTGGGTGAATGTAGTCATGTAGTCAGCTACATGATTATTTTTAATAAGTAAGCAACAAACTCTTATTTCACACATTTATTGTTATTGAATTTCGAATTATAACGAACCAATAAAAGTCAAAGTGTACATAACTAACATATTTAGTTCAAATGGAGAGGAACATATAAAGAAACCCCGACATTTCCATTTTTGTCATTCATCAATTAAGAAGTAGATTTAAATTAGCGACTGCAATTTGTTGTTTTCATATTGCAACAATGAAACCATGCAGTTACTACACTACGCTACCACAAAATATTCTTCATAAGATATACATGTAAATAATTTCTGACAGATGTCGTTGTGTTGCTGTCGCGTCCATGTGTTTAGTTTATCACACATATCGATAACTGGAAAATCACAAAGACTTAAAAAATCAGATCAATTTTGAGTATTTTTAACGCGATAGCGACAAGAGAAATATATGTCACCCTCTAAATTACAAATTGATTTGAATGGACAACAGGAACACTGCTGCAATGAAGCCATGTCGTTACTACATTACCACAAAATTCTTCTCAATAAAAAATTCACGTCTATTTACATTTGAAAGATGTCGTTATGTTGTTGTCGTGTTCTTATGTTCAAGCTATCCAACATATTCGTAACAGGAAAAAAGTAAAGCTCTAAATAATCAAATTGGCTACTGGATCTATTTTCAACGCCGCAAAGACGAGAGAAAGTGCTACTAGAACGCAAACAAACTCTGAGGAAATTAGTAAATTGCATATTTGTCGCTTTTCTATTTAGAAATAGATTTGATTTGACGACAGCAACAATGTTACCGTCAAGTCATGTCGTTATTAAACAACCACTCAATGATCCTTCATGAGAAGGGCATGTTAATAATTTTTTAACAGATGTCGTGGTGTTGCTGTCGCGTCCATGTGTTCAATACATCAAACATATCGGGAACTGGAAAATTACAAATCCCTAAACAATCAAATTAATCTTGAATATTTTTAACGCCATAGTGACAAGAGAAATATTTGTCACCCTTTAAATAAGAAATTGATTTGAATTGACGACAGGAACACAGCTGCAATCAAGTCATGTCGTTACTACTAATGTTACTTGGTTATTATTAACTCGTTAGCGACGAGAGAAAGTTCTACTAAAACGCAAGTAAATCCTGGCGAAAAAAAAGTGAAAAGAAAATTTCATTTTTGTCAACCTTCAAATTAAAAATAGAATTGAATTGATGACAACAACACTGCCGCAAGGATACATGTCGTTACTACAATACCACCAATTTCTGCTCCATAAAAAATGCATGTAAATACATTTTGACAGACGACGTTATCACATTTAGACAACAAACACCTAATCTTTTCAAAAATTATGATCGGAATGGGTTCAATAGTTCGTTGCGAAATCCACACAATTTTTAATTTCAAAATGCGATAACTATTTTTCCACATAGGGAGGGGTTTAGCTTTAGAATTGCAAACTCGGGTTGATAATGTCAAACTTGGAAGAAAAACTGAATAACATTGGGTAGCGGGGGGCTAAAGTTGTAATAGAATAAGAGGTCATGGTGAGACCTCATTTGTAAGAATGCGTGATACATTTTTTTCAAATCTAGAAGTTTAAATTCCCTTTTCATAGCTCTAAGATGAAAGGGAGTTGAAAATAAATAACACCCATTTACACCCATTAGACGAAGAAGCGACTAAAGGAGGTCAGGGCTACACGTTTTAGAATGCGTGAACAGTTTTAATTTAACGAACCTGCGATATACCGGGTTCAATCTCCATTTGGCACGGACAATTATTTGGAAATTAATAGGATAAGGATAAGGATAACGATAAGGATAAAGAAAGGATAAGGATAAAGATAAGGATAAGGATAAGGATAAGGATAAGGATAAGGATAAGGATAAGGATAAGGATAAGGATAAGGATAAGGATAAAGATAAGGATAAGGATAAGGATAAGGATAAGGATAAGGATAAGGATAAGGATAAGGATAAGGATAAGGATAAGGATAAGGATAAGGATAAGGATAAGGATAAGGATAAGGATAAGGATAAGGATAAGGATAAGGATAAGGATAAGGATAAGGATAAGGATAAGGATAAGGATAAGGATAAGGATAAGGATAAGGATAAGGATAAGGATAAGGATAAGGATAAGGATAAGGATAAGGATAAGGATAAGGATAAGGATAAGGATAAGGATAAGGATAAGGATAAGGATAAGGATAAGGATAAGGATAAGGATAAGGATAAGGATAAGGATAAGGATAAGGATAAGGATAAGGATAAGGATAAGGATAAGGATAAGGATAAGGATAAGGATAAGGATAAGCATAAGGATAAGGATAAGGATAAGGATAAGGATAAGGATAAAGATAAGGATAAGGATAAGGATAAGGATAAGGATAAGGATAAAGATAAGGATAAGGATAAGGATAAGGATAAGGATAAAGATAAGGATAATGATAAGCATAAGGATAAGGTTAAGGATAAGGATAAGGATAAGGGTAAGGATAAGGATAACTATAAGGATAAGGGTAAGGATAAGGATAAGGATAAGGATAAGGATAAGGATAAGGATAAGGATAAGGATAAGGATAAGGATAAGGATAAGGATAAGAATAAGGATAAGGATAAGGATAAGGATAAGGATAAGGATAAGGATCAGGAGAAGGAGAAGGAGAAGGAGAAGGAGAAGGAGAAGGATAAGCATAAGGATAAGGCTAAGGATAAGGATAAAGATAAGGATGAGAAACTGGGGAAAGAATAAGGATGAAGATGAGGATAAGGATAAGGTAGTTCTTTGATAGGAAAAAAGTAAGGAAACTTTTGATAGGAAAAGGATAGGAAAAAGTTCTTTGATAGGAACGAAAACTTATTCTTTCAGGCTTTTTAATTATGCAGCAATATTAAATAAGGATAATTCTGTTCAACTCAATAAAATTTAATCATTTTCTCTCCAACACAATTAACCAACATCCATGATTAAAGCGAAAAAGCGAAAGTACCGCACAAAAAAATAAAACTTGCTAGGATTTATCGTGAAGAAAAGTAAGGATAAACCCAACAACAACAAAAAAGATAAATGACACATGTTACCAAAGAAACGAGCCCTAAAACAGGGCTGAACTTAATTAACGACATATTAAGGAAAATCAAGAGCTCACGAAAAATGAGGCAAACAAAAAAAAAAAAAAAATTACAAGAACAGAGAGAAAATAAGTGATGATGATATGTCAGCAGAAGAAGAAAAAGTATATACAGAATATGTCGTAAGGAAAGGAAAACCATTAAAGTCGGTCAGAGTTCTTATGAAGTTAATTTGCACGCGTACATTTATAACATTTTTTCCTCTCATTTTGCTGCTCATGTTCATTAATTGACTACTTTTTGGTTTTTCGCTTTTTTTTCGGTTTTTTTTTGTTTGTGAAAGAGAAAGACAGAAAGAAAATATGAGCGCAAAAAAACGTGCTACCTCCACACACAGAAACATGCTTGTGTAAATCATATGTTGACATTTTTAATGTCACTGTCATTGCTGCTGACAGCTGTTATAACAAAAACAACAACAAACCGATACAGTTGACAAAAACCAGAACGCTTTGCAGATGGTTTTAATAAACAATGATAAATATGTAAATAATACAGAGCGATGATGTAAAAAAGCAGTGAAGTTTATGGGTTGACTGTGGGCTAAAAACGGAGTAGATTTTTATTTATTGAAGTAAAACTTCTTATGACTCGGATGCAAGCGCAGATAATGAAACGGATGTGAACTTAAACCGTTATTAGTATGGTGCTCTCAAAACTGGATGAAACCTGGAATGAAGGCTTGACGATTTCTGAAAAAGATTGTTAAATAAAAGTTTATACCAAAATTAAACTTGATACGCCCACTCCAAGAAAAGGAGACAGTATAGCGTGATGTGTATGGTATGAAGAATTTAGAATGATACGGGAGGTATGTATGAAGGATATGCAGAAGAATTGGTTATCTCAAGTCGGGGATGTCAAGAACCAAGAACATCGGAAAGCGTCTAGCGTGCCCTTCGCTTATCAAAAAAAACAAAAAAATGGCATTACGGAAAGGTTTATATATCATATATTTTATATTTTACTGGAATTAGGAATGTAAATCTCACAAGGCACGGCCAAGAGAGGAGAGTAATCAATTTTTTCAAATGATATGCCTGTCAACGCCTTCATGGCGAAATATGGGGCCTTGAACGGGCCGAATGATACCATCAGCCCACAAACCGCACCAAACAGTCCAATGCAACAGCTCTTGAACTGCATCTGGCTGCTCTTCAGACCAAATTCAGCAATTCTATCTGTTGACATACGCATTGAGCCAAAAATGAGCTTCGTCACTGAAAACAATTTTTCGATAAAAAAGTGGATTTTCTACTTCAACTTTTCATTCTCCAAACAAACGACATTGTGGTAAGTCACCCGGCTTCAGTTCTTACACCAACTGTATTTTGTAAGATTTTATACCTAGGTCCTTACGTAACGTGTTCCAGGTGGTCGAATAACGTAAGCCCAATTGTTGAGAACAGTAACGAAATGACATGTCACGAGCAATTCTGACACTGCCCGATACAGCAGCATACGGGTTTGTGGATTGATATCCAATAAAGTGAAACAGGTGTAAAATTTGGTCACAATACCTTGCATAGCCAGTTCGGTGGGTCGATTATGACGACCATAAAATGGACGTAATTTGCGAAACACATTTCTCACAGAGCATCAATTTTGATTTGAATGATTTGCAAGCGCTGTTCGTTTGTAAGTCTATTCATAGTGAAATGACTATTTTTGTCTGTAAAAAATCAAATAGTTAAAAAATCACCCTTTATAAAGAATTTTATGTCAAAATGATGGAGTTGCATGTGGTATAAAAGAAGTTGGTTGTATCGTAAATAAGCCTATATGTTTTGAAGAGACAGCCAATCTATCATTGACTTTATTTTTGACCCCAACCTTTCCTTTGTTCCCAACTTGTCCTGATACTTATCCTTATTCATATATCTAAACTTATTATAATCTTTTAAAAATTCTTGTTACTTGTAAAATACCAGAACTAATACTTGTTTGAATTACCTTGCCTATCACTTACCTTGTCTCACTTCTTTTCGCAATCCTTGTCCTAAGTCTTGTTCTTAGTATGACTAAATCCCATTTCTTGTTCCTATCCTTTTTCCAACCTCGTCCTAAATATTGTTTTAGGTCTGTCGAAATCTTTGTCTTAGCCCATGTCCCAATCCTTGCATAGTCCTTTTTCCAATCCTTGTCTTCTTTTCCTATTCCATACTCTAATATGGAAATAAATACTTGTCCTCCTCCTTGTTCTATACCTGGTTCTAATCTTTGTCGAAATCCTTTTCCTCATTCTTTCTTCTGTCTTTGTCCTAATCCATATCCAAATTTTAATTTTAATTTTAATTTAATTTTAATTTTAATTTTAATTTTAATTTTAATTTTAATTTTAATTTTAATTTTAATTTTAATTTTAATTTTAATTTTAATTTTAATTTTAATTTTAATTTTAATTTTAATTTTAATTTTAATTTTAATTTTAATTTTAATTTTAATTTTAATTTTAATTTTAATTTTAATTTTAATTTTAATTTTAATTTTAATTTTAATTTTAATTTTAATTTTAATTTTAATTTTAATTTTAATTTTAATTTTAATTTTAATTTTAATTTTAATTTTAATTTTAATTTTAATTTTAATTTTAATTTTAATTTTAATTTTAATTTTAATTTTAATTTTAATTTTAATTTTAATTTTAATTTTAATTTTAATTTTAATTTTAATTTTAATTTTAATTTTAATTTTAATTTTAATTTTAATTTTAATTTTAATTTTAATTTTAATTTTAATTTTAATTTTAATTTTAATTTTAATTTTAATTTTAATTTTAATTTTAATTTTAATTTTAATTTTAATTTTAATTTTAATTTTAATTTTAATTTTAATTTTAATTTTAATTTTAATTTTAATTTTAATTTTAATTTTAATTTTAATTTTAATTTTAATTTTAATTTTAATTTTAATTTTAATTTTAATTTTAATTTTAATTTTAATTTTAATTTTAATTTTAATTTTAATTTTAATTTTAATTTTAATTTTAATTTTAATTTTAATTTTAATTTTAATTTTAATTTTAATTTTAATTTTAATTTTAATTTTAATTTTAATTTTAATTTTAATTTTAATTTTAATTTTAATTTTAATTTTAATTTTAATTTTAATTTTAATTTTAATTTTAATTTTAATTTTAATTGTAATTTTAATTTTAATTTTAATTTTAATTTTAATTTTAATTTTAATTTTAATTTTAATTTTAATTTTAATTTTAATTTTAATTTTAATTTTAATTTTAATTTTAATTTTAATTTTAATTTTAATTTTAATTTTAATTTTAATTTTAATTTTAATTGTAATTTTAATTTTAATTTTAATTTTAATTTTAATTTTAATTTTAATTGTAATTTTAATTTTAATTTTAATTGTAATTGTAATTTTAATTTTAATTTGAATTTTAGTTGTAATTTTAATTTTAATTTTAATTTTAATTTTAATTTTAATTTTAATTTTAATTTTAATTTTAATTTTAATTTTAATTTTAATTTTAATTTTAATTTTAATTTTAATTTTAATTTTAATTTTAATTTTAATTTTAATTTTAATTTTAATTTTAATTTTAATTTTAATTTTAATTTTAATTTTAATTTTAATTTTAATTTTAATTTTAATTTTAATTTTAATTTTAATTTTAATTTTAATTTTAATTTTAATTTTAATTTTAATTTTAATTTTAATTTTAATTTTAATTTTAATTTTAATTTTTATTTTAATTTTAATTTTAATTTTAATTTTAATTTTAATTTTTATTTTAATTTTAATTTTAATTTTAATTTTAATTTTAATTTTAATTTTAATTTTAATTTTAATTTTAATTTTAATTTTAATTTTAATTTTAATTTTAATTTTAATTTTAATTTTAATTTTAATTTTAATTTTAATTTTAATTTTAATTTTAATTTTAATTTTAATTTTAATTTTAACTTTAATTTTTATTTTTATTTTTATTTTATTTTAATTTATATTTTTATTTTTTAATTTTCATTTCTTTTTTAACTCTTTTTAAAAAATTCAACCATTGCTTACTCTTTTTTTTTATCATTCATTTCACTTAACTAATTCCAGAAAATCTCTTAAACATTACGTTTCTAGTTTTACACAGTATTACAAAAGAATTATAAATCATGTCGGGCAAAGTTAATTCGCACACTTATTCAATGTTATTGTTGTTGTTGTTGTTGTTTAAGTCTGTTCTGTTTCTTATGGCTAGTGTGCTAATTAAGGTTGATACACAATGACTAGCAACGCCAACAGCAATAACAACAACTATAACAACAACAACAACAACATGATTAACGAGGACACACAATCGCAGCTACAGTCGCTGCATGAGAAGTAACAATGACGCTAGAAAAAAAAGTGAAGTTAATGACATTGAGGTCAACTTATGCAGAGAGTGCGTGAATTAAGAGAACAGCGAGAAGGAGGTTCACTTGAAAGCGCGAGATATTTTTGCACTATGTTGTTATGTGTTTATAATTTATTTATATACACACATCACATAATCATCACACAAACGCACACGCACAACAGCCGCAAAGCGCTGAAAATTTCGCTAATGAATAGAATGTTTGTTCGTCGTTCTTGTTGTTGGTGTGGCATTAATAGCAGCAGTGATTGTTCACACATGCTGTGCATGGGTTTTCTTTTTTTATGTATCTTAATATTTTTTTTTTTGTTTTCTTCAGCAAATATCAAAGAGTTCAGTTTTTTTTCTTTTGTGATTTATTTCAGAAATAGATCCTTTACTCATTTCATATCCTTACCTTTTGTTTTAGGGTCGTCATGCAGGTATGTAGCGCTGGTAGTTAATCATTTGAAATTTTGGAAAGTATGGCGTGCAGTTTTACGTTTATTTTTTCTGTAATTACAAAAAAAAAATAAGAATATTAGAAAATAATGAACAGATTTCTGAAAATAATGTTATATCTATACTATTATATAAAAGGGTTCTCTCGATTTTCATCGTTCAATCAAGGGAGTAAATGCTGAACCGATTTTAATAATTCTTTCACTATTCAATTGCTATAATAAGCGACCCTGCTACTGGGTACTACGTTTTTGGTAAATCTTTTTATTTAATTATTTAAGAATTCATGCATTTTAATCCATGCTGACATTGTATAAGCAGCACGAAATAACAGCAAACAATAGTTTAAGCCATGGTGTAATAATAATAAGGTGTTAGTTAATTTGACAGTTCTCTCTCAATATGATAAATGTTTTCGCCCCGATCCTGTCAAAATCAGCTGATGGTGAATTGGAATGAAAATAAAGCATATAACGTGCAGTCGGTGAATGCAAAACAATTTGCATGCTGGCCAAGGCTTCATGTCGGTGGCACCTTCCAGCGCACGTTTTTGATAAAATGGCAAAACCATTCAACGGCGAACTTGCCCAATGGGCGAAGACAACTGCAATAACTTCTTGTAAACACAACACGGCACAATTAATTCAATTAAATATTTACTTTAACTTTATTCGCACAATAACCTACAAAAACTATAAAAAATCATCATCTAGCAACTCAAACAAATAATAGAATTTAACAACTATCAACGGCTCCTCTCTTTCAATCTCAATATTTTGACAGAAAGAAAGCTATTCTTGGTGTTGTCAAAAATTCACTAACACCTTATTATTATTACACCATGGCTTAAGCTATTTGTTGAGAGAGAGAGGTGAGATTCTACAACTCACCGCGCTGGTCTCTTGAGTGGATTGTTGCACTCAGTTAATTCCTGCTACAGTGTAGCCATAAGCCCAATATATCGTATTTATTTGCGTGCTACTCTTTTTATTTCAATATCTACTGAGTTAAATAATCCATGGTTTCTTCGGATGCGTAAAACCTGAAAACGACCAAATTGGATACTTCCTTCTGTGAGTTTGTTCGTAATTGTTTCGCGAAGGTTTTGGAAAAAATTCACGAAACATTGGACAAGGAGGCGGGGCACCTCCCATACAACCCAAATCTACGATAGCGAATATCGAATAGCATCGGAAATCGGTGTTCTACCTCAATTTAGAAGTGCCGTTCCACAGGTAAAATTTTATGGGTGTTGGACGTGGTACTTTTTCAGCAGACCAAATTTTCGGTATAACTTTCAAGTTACACATCAATGAAACTTGGTAAGAGCGTACTATTTAGTCGCTTCCTTCGACTAGCAAAATTGAGCAAGCATTGGACAAGGGAATGTGACACCGCCCATATAATTCAAAAATATTTTATAGTATAGCTTTGGAAATAAATGTGGCATAACAATAAAACTCAGAATGGAATTACTATTAGGTGATGTTCTTCTATGTACTAGAAAACTGAGACGGACTTTGGAAAAGAGGGTGTGGTTTCGCCCATACAAGCTAAATTTATGATATAGAATATCTTTGGATATAAATGTTGCACAGCATTGTTACTCAGTATGGAGTTGCAACTTGGTGATATCCTTGTACTGGAAAACTGAGATAGACAGGTTTTTCCATGTATAGTGGTTCGCATGTACGTTGAGTTTTTTAACGTTATCTTTTTTTGGGCCATCTTCAACACCAGAGGGCGCTGTAGAACAAATTTTTTGCAAAACCACCTTAAACTCCCAAAACTTTCATACGATTAGAATGAAAATTGGTATATAGTGGTTTTTGTGTACGCTGAGTGTTTTTCTCTTTTTTCACCCATCCTGAACACCAGAGGGCGCTGTGGTATAAATATTTTTACAAAACCACCTCAAACTCCCGAACCGCTCATGCGATAAGAATGAAAATTGGTATATAGTGGTTTTCAGGTACGGTGAGTTTGTTTTTATATTCTTTGATCCACCTTGGTCACCAGATAGTGCTTTAGTATTACCGCCATGCAAAACTGGCTAAGTAGAATTTTTTGATATTTTTGTAGGTAATATTTTTTATTTTTATATATTTTTCAAACTTGAACTTATACGTTGCGTTTCTTAATAAATGAAGTATATAACCAGAAAATTTGGTAGCGTTATATTGAAAAATGGCTTTGCAATAGTCAAAAATGCATAAAAGTGGGAAACAATTAGCCAGTTTTGCTCGCCACTGTAGTTGCTGGGTGCAGCAACGCGCGCCGGGAAAAAGCTAGTTTAAAATATAAGA
>OX030948.1:151270384-151280384 GCA_943735915.1 Pherbina coryleti
TTTAATCATTTTAAATTTTGGAAAGTATGGCGTGTAGTTTTGCGTTTATTTTTTCTGTAATTAAAAAAAAAAAAAAAATAAGAATATTAGAATATAATGAACAGATTTCTGAAAATAATGTTATATTTAAAATATAAGAATGCAAACATAGTCGACAGAAAGTGAAGAGTATGATATTTCTAAGGATAAGATCAAATTAAAGATGCTTTTTACCAAGTAGGGTGGACTGGGTACGGTTGAAACATTTAAGCCTTAATCGTCCATTGCATCGGAATAACTTTAGTGAGCGATGCCGGAAAATATTGAATAAAAGTCCATATATTGGTCCAAAAATGTAATTTGTTCCAACCGTCCCCATGCCAGGCTCGGTTGACACACTGACTGGTGTCAATTGAAACACATGCAAATTATACAAAATATAATAAATTAAGATGTTTTAGCCTTTTACGACTCGTAATAGCACAGTTGAACATCACAAATATTTTTGTATTAATATTCAAGTCGTTCACGATACTTAGAATCTAACATTATTTTTAATCAGCCTTCAAAGGCTTATATTAAGTAAAACTTAAATTATATAATAATCAGATGTTGGTGACGACTATTTTTTGTGTCCTACTTGCTATGATATTTCTCAAAATTCAACAGCATTAATTATTAGCTCGACTTTATCAACTGTTTCAACTGTCCCCAACCACCAACCAGGTATAAAACGGTTCATAGTAAAAATGATAATAAATTTAAATAAAAACTACTCCTACAGCCATATTCTACAAACTTTAACTAAAACGATATAAAACTCTTAATACTCAAATTTTAATAAAACCATAATAATCGTTCTCCCCCTATTCGCTTTGTTTCAAACGTCCACCATTTCAACCATACCCAGTCTACCCTACATAAACTACCTTCAGTTGAAACTTTTATTTATTTTAAACAAGCGCGTAGGTTTAAATATAATCAGACAATAACCACCCATGAGTATGTAGAGTAATGTAAGAGTAGGTATATAAATGTGATTTCACTTTGGTGACGTCGCCAAAATTGTGTCAGAATTATTCGGAATCATATCATTTAAGAAGCAAGCGGTTATTGGCAAGGTTCAACCACGCCAGAATACTTATGCACTCTAGCTCAGAGCGAAATAAATTGACAAGCTTCAGAAGCACTAGAATAACAGTTTGACAATCAGTGGAGAATCGGCACAAACTGTTTCAAAAGCCTTACAGTAACAGTTGAAAGAGTAAAGGAATATCTAAGCAATAGTTTAAGAAGTCTGACTTCAAAGTTAGAACATTTTGGAAATTAACGCTACATTTTCTGATTTAAATTGAATGTGATATTTTTATTTAATTATATTGAGACCAATTGTTGAGCTCAAGGCCAAGTACATTAATGAAGAAAACAACAACAATAGCTCTGTATAGAGCAAGTCATACAGCAGACTTGACAGACTGTTTCGTTGGCCGCTACACCAACTCATCAGTAGTCTTGCATGACTTTCACTGTGATCCATTCATTTATTTAAGTCTGACTTATACTACCAATTCGCCGAGAAAGTTCAAATTACAGTTAAATAAACACTGGAATAACAGTTGGGCTGGCACTGAAAAAATTATATACAAAGTTTCAGAGGAACTGGAATAAACATTGAACAAGCCCCCATACAATTTAAAAATGTGCGCTGAATCTACCTGTCAGTAGTTTTATTCAATTATAAAAAAAAATTTTAATTTCAGCGCTATTCGCTTATAAAAAAATTTTATTTTTCAAAATCTTTCACGAGCGCCACTATTCTCCACTAAGAAGGACGTCAATTGAGCTCACATAAATTTAAGTATTTTTGCACTTATAAAAAGTTTTGTTACTTTAGTACCGATGCAATAAAAACTTCATAGTAAGTTAACGTTTTTACCATTTGTGGGGCACTGGGATATATATGTCCCACCTTATTTGTTTCCTTTCAATCCCATAATCCCATGTAGCATACATTCTATTTGGATAAATTTTATTGTTTTATGGCATTGGGATTTCACAGAGACAAATTTGCAAGGATTTAAATGTTTTTTATCAATTCTATTGTTTGTACATATGTGGCGGCCATGACCAAGCGCGTTAAAGTGGGTGGAAGATTCGATGCCAATCTTACGAGCCACAATGTCCGAGGTACGAAAACCACCTGAAACCATTGGGTGCCATTCGGTAATTTTTCTAATTGGAAATAAATTTTTCTGATCAGCCGACAATGGTATACCCGAGAGTCATTGAATACTGTGTACAGCTTATTGAGAACATGCACTTTAACCGTTCAAAGTCGGCATGAAACTAGTTGGTTTTCCATTAAATGTGAACAAGCAAACGCATAACACAATTTGTTCATAAGAAGTTCGATCAGAGTACTTTCGAAGGCTGAAATTGCCAATTCATTTTTAAGTTCCACAAGTTCGTAATCAAAATAAAATATATCCAAAAAACCGCATCTAAAATTAAGACCGTACACTTGGAAGTTTATATAAAATTGAGTAAATGACCTGAAAATTATTATAAGTCGTTTTTGGCGATAGTCGAATAAGTAGCATACTCGACTGCCACCCCAGAGGTCCCGGGTTCGAATCCCGACTAGGTCATGATCCTACGCTTTAACATTTCTGCATTTTCTATCCTCATTTCTTATCAACTTAAATCGAAAATTTATCAATATTTACCATTTGAGGTTGTAGTTAAGGGGTAGAGAAGTTTGCGGATGAGTTGGCCTTATGACTTGAATTGACTGAGGCAAAGGCACTTACCTCAGATTCAAATTCACATGTTTCTACGGCTTTCCACCACGCTTAGAACATCCTACACATGTTTAACTTGATTGCCCCTTCTTCCCTCTCACTAATCTATTCCTCTCACTAAGGCAGACTTGACTAAATAGGTATTACACCTGAAATCCTTAGTTCAAAGCTAAAAAAAAAAAACAAAAAAATAATGCGTAGTTGAAATGCCTGAAAACTAAATCATCCCTGAAATCTAAATCCTATGCTACCGGGAACGAAATTGCTGACGAGCTGGCAAAGAAATGAGCATCAACTCTCCTTGTTGGTTCGGAACCATTCTATTGGATGGTCAAAGTTATCCTCTCTCTTTCAATAAGAAAAGAAGAAGAAAAACAAAGAGGAAAAAATACTGGGGAAATCTACCCAGGTTAAAGCACTCTAAACTACTCTTAGGGATATACGACCTAAAGAGATTCAAAGAATGTATGAAGCTAACAAAGAATGATCTAAGAATCACAGGACTACTAACAGGTCACTGAAGGTTGAACTATCCACCTTACAAAACTGGGAGTTCTTAGTGATGACACATGTGGGTTTTGCATGGAGGACAAAGAATCTACGATGCACATCCTAGGACAGTGTCCCGCACTTCTTCAAACGCGACAGAAATATCTAGGTTACCACATAATACCAGAGAGCTCATTAAAATCAAGAGATATAGGACATATACTAGCATTTATCTCAGAGATTGGACTTGAAGAGATTCTTTAGGTCTATGAAGGAGCACCATAGATCTTAGCATTACAGAGCAAATCCCAATAATAATAAAACCATCACATAGATCACCTACAACTGTCCAAAATCGTCCCGCATAAAAATTTTGGCACTCATAGGATTAAGGACGCAAGCTGATAACGGACTATCGTGCCAATACTAGCTTTGCCGTAAGTTAAATATTAACAATACCTATACATTTTTTTTTAATATAATAATCCATCTTAATCCTGTAGCTTAAGGGGCCGCATAGATGATAAACACACAACTTTTTTGTTTTTACATCTTTTCCGTCGTTACACTAAGCGATATCCTTGAATTTATCATAATAATCAATTTCAAGAGACGCTGCCTATCGATAATCTATGGAAGAAATCGTACATATAATAAATGCAATCCCTTTCTATATATATATATATATACTTATAGAAGGCCAATTAATAATAATTTGTTCTCAATGACAAATCGACTCTATACTTCGCATATAGTTTTGAAGAAAGTTTTTTTAAGACTTTGCCACTATGGGCAGCTGAAGATGGACAACTGTATTCTTAAACCTGTTTGAGGAAGTTGGTAATAGCATTCTAAAGATGATGGCTATAGATGGCCGAAGAAAGAATCGAAATACTCCACTAAAATACTCCATTACGGCTCATAATGAGTAACGGTCATCGCACCCTGTAGCAATCATAAACAATATACATAAATTTTGATTGTCAAAAGTACACCTTGATTTAATGCTGCGATGTGTAGGAGGTTAATTAATAATCATTTGTGTTTAATGAAAATTCGACTTCTATACTTCACAAATGGTTTTGTAAAGAATACCGGCGAATCTTTTAAGTCTCAATTAAAAAGGGGAAAACTGTATCCATCAGTCTTTTGATAGCAATGAGGTCTTAGAACTCTCCAAAAAGACTTCTAGAAATATTAATCACTAGCCTCTGGCAAACGAAGTTTTAGAATCCATTATATCTACAAGAATTGTGCGAATAGGGCTGAAGCGCTCTTTTATAATCCTAAACACCACTCATAAGTTGTTCCTGTCCAAAGAACACTTTGCTTTGATGCTGCGATGAGTTATTGTACAATTAGAACTCATTTGTACTCAGCGACAAATCGATTTCTATAGTTCACTGATGGTTTTGGAAAAGGTACAATATACAGGGTGGCGCATAATTCACGAAGAGGTTTGAATGGTTTATAACTTCTTTATTTTAATATTTTTTTTTTCCTTTTTTTTTCATTTACTCGTAAATAACACTTGAGAAATTTTAAATGGAAAGTTACAGCCAGATATAACGAACGAAAGTAATTGAAATTTATTTTAAGCACGAGCGGTCATTTAGTCAAACGCAACGAGCATATCGCCGTCTTTTTAATGTCAGATATGGATCGTCAGAGGCAAGGATAAATCGAATTATTGCTAATTTTCGACAACATGGCTCTATCTTTCACCTTCGTCGAACTGGAAGACCACAAACGGTTGTCGTTGAAGAAAATTTTCGACGCGCGCAGGAGAGTGTGGCGGATAATCCAACAACGTCAAAAAGGAGACGTTCAGCGCAACTTATGTTCTCGCGAAGATCACTTCAGCGCATTCGAAGCGAATTGAAGATGTTCCCATACAAAATGCAGCTTGTTCAAGAGCTAAAACCCACCGATTACCAGCTGCAACTTGATTTTGCGATTTCTTTAAGGCAAGGAGCCGAAGAAAATCCTAATTTTATATACAAACTGATAATGAGTGACGTAGCTCATTTCCAATTAAAAGGCTTCGTCAATAAACAAAACTGCATAATATGGGCTACAGAAAATCCCAGGGTATTTACTCAGCGGCAGTTACACCTTCTAAAGTGTACAGTTTGGTGTGAAATATCGTACGAAAGGATCATTGGTCCATATTTCTTTGAAAACAAAGTCAGGCCAGCAGTAGAGTATCACACACAAATGTGGTTTCAACAAGATGGAGCCACACTGCATACAACAAGGCAAACAATAACGCTGCAACGGGAGATTTTCAGCGAACACATTATTTCAAGAAATAGAAATTTTCCTTGGCCACCGCGTTCGCCGGATTTGACCCCTCCTGATTTTTTCGTTTGGGAATATCTTAAAGAACGTGTTTACGCCAATAAGCCCGAAACTTTACTTCAACTAAAAAATAATGTTCGGGAAGAAATTCGAGTCATACCTCCTGAAATTTTGAAGAAAGTTATCGAAAATGCCTTAAAAAGAGCGCGACTCTCCGAAGCTTACAATGGATACCATTTATGCGATATTATTTTCACGTTTAGACCAAGAAAATTTCCATGAATCACAAAGTAAATTAAAAAAAAAAAAACTTAAATTGATTCAAAAATAAAAAAGTTATGGACTATTCAAAGTCTCTTCAAGACATATGCGCCACCCTGTATTAAATACCTTTGGGCTATTTATTTTTTTTTTCATTTAGAAGATGGACTGTATCTATTAACCTGTTTAAGGTATGTAACAGTAATTTATTTTGTACTCAATGACGAATCAACTTTATGATTCACAGGTGGTTTTGGACAACGTTTATTTAATACCGGTGACTATACCATTAAGGAAGACTCTTTTTGGGCTCGATTAAGAGCGGTGAAAAAGGAAGGTGATAGTAACTATGACTTGGAATTATCTAAAAAGACTTATAGAAAAGTAAATGGTAGCCTTTTATAGACTTTTTTTAAAAAATATTCCATTTACAATACTTTGATGCATACGGCCAACGCACTCTAAAGTAATCCTAATCAATATTTATAAGTTGTTATTATCCAAAGCACACATTGTTTTGATGTTGAAATGTGTAGGACGTCAAAAAATTATCATTTGCATTCAATGACAAATCCAACTACATACTTCACAGATGGTTTACGACAAAATAAAAAATAAAACTCTTTGTTCTAAGACATACAACTGTATCCCTAAACATGTTTAAGGTAGGTAACAGTAACCATTTAGAACTGTCGAGAAAACCTCTCGAAATATTTAACACTAGGCACCTCCTTAGACACGGCCAATTTCAACACTGTGATGTTGAAGATGTTGTGATCTAAGGTTACTATTTGCATGATCTAAGAAATGCTTTATGGAACAGATTAATGGAGTGCATCATCTTAAAGGCCACTTAGTGAATATTACAGATTTCTTAACTGCTTACACCATACAACTTTCAAAACACCAAGTAAGAAAAACCATTAATAGTTAGATTTAAAATTGCCAATATTTTCGTTTATAACTTTAAGAAATTCAAGTCTTTTATAATTTGTGCCAATTACTTGCTAACATTTCTTTTTTTGAAAACTTCTTTAAAAAAACACGACTCTAAATGCCGTCATGGCAAGACATGTAAAACTTTTAAAAGCAAAACTTTAATGTAATTATGTTTGGGGTTAGGTGCACCCACATAACAGCGTTAAGCAGCAGCCACACATCTACTTAGCAAACAAGACACACACGAACACAAAACAAACATCTCCTCACACACACACACATACACAAACAGCGGCAAAAATGCTTGAGTAGCTTTTATGCGCCAGTGAATGCAACTGCGGCAGGATTCTCGACTATGTTTGCATACGATACATCAGAGTAAATCCCGACCACATGCTATACAAGCCACCGACGAACAGGATGCTGGGAACACAGTACAGAACCACAAAAATAGTACCAAGAATTATTTAGAAGCACATAAAAGCAAACAAGCGAGAATAAGTCGAGCTGACGGAAGGCAATACAAGCATTAGTGGAAACGAGAGAGAGGAGAAAGAGCAGCATGACAAACAAGATGTAAATTAAAAGTAGTAAAAAGTGTTGCTCGCAGTAGAACAAGCAAAAGAACGAAGAAGAAAAAGAGGAAGACAAAAAAATAAACACGTTTTGTGTGCAAGTGTGAAGGCATGTTGTGTTGTGGGTTGATGGTGAGAGTAGCACGTGAGGAGTCTTAAGCTTAGCAGCTGCATTAATTAATAAATCATAGTGCATTCCATGCAGTTAAGCATGTTGTTGAGCCATAGTCAGCAATAGGGTGTAACCAACCCCACAAAAAACTTGGTGGGCTTCCATAGTGAGAATGAGGCAGGTGAGTGGTTGAGGAGTTGGTTGAATACTATAAACAGTCTTGCTTAGTGCTTATCTGCTATCTACTTAATGTCCAAGCGTCCTGCAAAAGTCGGTACAAACATAGCTGCGGAAGCTATTTTTTTTTTTTTTTTTTTTTTTTTTGCTGGCACGGCCATGAAATATGTAGGATAAAATTGTTAAAGTTGTATTAATGCATTATAATGAGTGTTCGAAGCGGGAATTGTTTGGCGTCGGTTTTTGTTTATTTTGCCAAAGCTGCCAACTTTTCGTATTCAAGCATTTCCTTTTTAATGTAAACAATGTCTTGGGAAATGGGAGCAGTTCCTGGGGCTCTTTATTTTAATGTATTTATCCTTACATAAAATGTTGGCTTTTTCTACTTTGATGTCAATAGATACTCTGAGCTTTTTTTGCTATGAAAAAAGTGCTTTATTTAATGAAATTTGGGAGAATCTTCTAACGAACCAGCGTCAAGGGTCCAAACTGGCGATAAGTGATTCTGTCCCGTTACATTACAGAATGATGATAAGTAACAGTAACATTAATTGAAACGGTGGTTATTGTTAACATAAACATTAACATTAATATTAAAATTAATAATAATAATAACATTAACATTAACATTAACATTAACATTACATTAACATTAACATTAACATTAACATTAACATTAACATAAACATAAACATAAACATAAACATAAACATAAACATTAACATTAACATTAACATTAACATTAACATAAACATAAACATAAACATAAACATAAACATTAACATTAACATTAACATTAACATTAACATTAACATTAACATTAACATTAACATTAACATTAACATTAACATTAACATTAACATTAACATTAACATTAACATTAACATTAACATTAACATTAACATTAACATTAACATTAACATTAACATTAACATTAACATTAATATTAAAATTAACATTAACGTTAACATTAACATTAACATTAACATTAACATTAACATTAACATTAACACTAACATTAACATTAACATTAACATTAACATTAACATTAACATTAGCATTAACATTAACATTAACATTAGCATTAACATTAACATTAACATTAACATTAACATTAACATTAACATTAACATTAACATTAACATTAACATTAACATTAACATTAACATTAACATTAACATTAACATTAACATTAACATTAACATTAACATTAACATAAACATAAACATAAACATAAACATAAACATTAATATTAACATTAACATTAACATTAACATTAACTTTAACATTAACATTAACATTAACATTAACATTAACATTAACATTAACATTAACATTAACATTAACATTAACATTAACATTAACATTAACATTAACATTAACATTAATATTAACATTAACATTAACATTAACATTAACATTAACATTATGGTAACAAAAATATACCAGACAAGTTTTTCTGTATAAATCTAATTAATTCCATCAAAAGGATATCTTTTGGCTACTGCCTTTCTTAGTAAAATCCGCTCCCCGTATGGCGAAGGTGGCGTTGGTGGATTTAAGGGCATTTGCATAGTAGATGTTTGCTGGTTTCTATTTATTCGACATCTCCAGAGCTTCAGCATCAGAACAAATTATCCCTAGTCATTGATAGTAGGAATAGGGAAAAATTGGGGTAAAAAATGGAGGAATGGTCCGTCTCAATTGGACCAAAGAGTGTTTATAAAGACTATAGCTTGAGCATATACCATTTTCTTGACTTGGCCAATAGGAATCATGATCGACTTATGGGTAGTACTTCTATCCAGTTCAGTTCCTTCTCTAGTTTTATGTCTGCAATTTCGTCTCACTTCGTATCGCGACGACGTGGGATCCAGTAAATATTGACTCTATGAAGATGGCAAAAACTGAGGAGAGCTTGACAACAGTTGCAAAAAGAATTTAGGTTTGATCGTCACGTCATTTCCTTGACTATGCCAATAAGAATCACGACCATGGGCAGTATTTCTTTCCAGTTCGGAGTCTTCTCTACCCGGTCAGTCTGCAATTTCGTCTCCCTTTATGCCTCGATGACGTGGGATCCAGTAAATATTGACTCTATGGAGATGAATAATACTGAGGAGAGCTTGAAAACAGTTGCAAGGCCACCAATTCTCTAATTAGTAATCCTCTATGATATTATTTTGAATGTCATATTATTACATATACTTAAGGTATTGTGTGATTAGGGAAAATAAAGCTTTTTTGATATCTACTCAACTATAAAAATGAATTTAGGTAGTTCTCCAGATCCAACATAATCAAATATTTGTTTCTGTATTAATTTTTTGTTGTTTTTTTTTTTTTGTGCATATTTAGCTCAGAAA
>OX030948.1:151285384-151542884 GCA_943735915.1 Pherbina coryleti
ATCAATAAACTCACACACTGACGTACACATCGACACAAACACAACGCACAATAGAACACATTAAAAGCAGCTGTGCTTAGAGGCTTTATTAAATGTTCGCTTGTTAGTTGCCATTCAGCATAAAGCGTCTTATTTTGACGTTTTATACATACAATGCACAAACATATAAACTTGGCTGTAAATTAATGTGTATATCTAAGTATTTGTATGTTAAGTGTTTGTTTGTGTTTTTTATGTGAATGCATGTGTAAGTTACTGTTCGCATATATAAATATGTGTGTGAGGGAGTTTATGTAGGTGTGTTAAAATGACGGTGTTTGCTTATGTTTTGCGCACAAATATTGTCCAATATCCTGTTCAAATATTTGCCGACATGTAGAACGGAAGTTGTTTCGACTTCCGGTAAATCTTGTTAAACTATACTTTTTTGTACATATTTCAACTACATTACATTTGAAATATTGTAAAAATAAAATATATTTTCGATATTGTTAAACTTTAGTAAATTGTTATTTTTATTTTTATAAAATTTACCTATTATTTTTATTTATTAACTATTTATATTAATATTTATTCATTTACGATTTTTTTAGTTTTAATATTATTTGATTTCGTTTTGATTTGATCTTTTGTTCGTAATTGTCAGAAAATCGTTTTTCTGTATGAACCACATGAGAATTAAATAGTTCTTAAATGTTATGATCAAAATCGAGAATGACTTTGGAACTTTCGTAACTTTCTGAAATCCTTTCTGAAAATCCATTATTTTTTGAAAAATAGGTTCCACAAGGGTTATCTCTGAATTTTTGGATTATTATGCCCTCTTTGTAAAAAAATCAGTAGTTTTTATAGCCAATAGATTAACTGTGGAACTTGTTGGATTATCGGTAATTCTTTGAGTTTCGCGGATTCCTTTGACAAAACACAATGATTTTTAGCGAATAGGTTCCACAAGGGATTATGAAAGCCATTAACCAGACAGAAAGCCAAGAGTTATAATTATCAAGGGTCTCCAACTAGATTTTCTAAGAAACTAGTTGGATCAACGGAAATTTTTTAGGGCTCTTTGAATAAAAAGCAATTATTTTTTAAAAATAGGTTCCACTAGTATCTATGGAACTGGAATAATTGGAACTTTTTTTTACGTTTTAGGGCCTATGAACAGAAATAAATGATTTTATAATCAAATTTATTTCATTGGAATTATTTATTTATAATGGAATAATGGAACATTTTTTTGGGTTTTTAGCTACGACGAAAATAAAAAATTTGTTGAAAAATAGGTTCCACTTGTGGTATCTATGGAATTTTTTGGATCATTGCAACTTTTTTGGGATTTGTACATTTCTTGGACAAATAACAGAGGAACCTATTGGACGAATAAGCAGTCTACAGAACTCAACAAAGTTCTAATGATCCAACTTAGTTCAAAGATAATCCATGCGTAAGTTATTAGCCAGAGAACCATGGATTTCTGTCTAATTGCAACACAGAACACAACTAGTTCTAGATAGATAGTCGCAATGGATCCAATTGGTCACAAAGTAATAGCCTTGTGTACCTACTAGTCCACAACTAGTTCCATATATTATCCAAGTGGAATCTATTTTCTTTAATTTAAAAGGTTTTATACAAGGAGTTCACAGTAATTGGACAGTCCGTCCGCGTCGCTTGGAATGCTACGAAACAGAAGGTATTTCGTCTTATCTGCGTTCACTACAAGACCCATTCGACTCGACTCTTTCACTAAACTGAAGAATGCTGCACTGACTTTGCGTGTATTATGGCTAATAATATCGATATCATCCACATACGCCAGCAGCATAATACTTTTGTAGAATATTGTGCCACTTCGTCTCAAATCAGCAGCTCAGATGATCTTCTCCATCATTAGGTTGAAAAAGTAACACGATAAGGAATCACCTTGTCTTCCCGATCTTAACTGTGCTGCTGGTGTTGCTCAGTGTCATTCTGCAAAAACGGATGAGCTTTGCAGGAATACCAAATTGGAGTATAGATGATTCCTTATTGGACTGTCAAAGGCGGCTTTATAATCGACAAAAAGATGGTGTGTGTCGATTTGTTTTTCTAGGGTCTTCTCCAAGATTTTTCGTAGCGGAAATATCTGGTCTATGGTGCATTTGCCAGGTCTGAAGACACATTGAAAAAGGTCCAATCCAACTGACTGAGGTAAAGGCATAACACTTGCCTCAGATTTTCATGTTTCTTTAGCTTTTTACCACGCTTAGAACATCCTACACGTGATGCACTTCATTGACCTTTCCCTCCCCCTAATCTATCACACCATTTCGAATCAAGGCAGACTTGAATGAATACGTATTACACCTGAAATCCTTGGTTCAAAGCTAAGCAAAAAAAAAATCAGTTAGTTTACGATGGGCTTTAGTCTTTTACATAATACGCTCGACAGGACCTTATATGCGATATTTATTTATTTATTTATTTATTTATTTATTTCATCTAACAGAGATCAACTCTTACAGACTACTTATATTAAATTATTCATATATATATACATTTTTCAATTGTTTCAATTGTTTCAATAGTTTCAATAGTTTCAATAGTTACAATAGTTTCATTTCAAGTCGTAAACATTGGTGATAAATACATTTTCAATAATTTCATTTTCAAGTGGTAAATATTAATTGTTTCAGTGGTAAATTTGTTTCAGTGGTAAATTTGTTTCAATGGTAAATTTGTTTCAGTTGATTTAGGAAAGAGGAAAAGAAAATTTAGAAAGGTTTTTAAAGCGAAGGACCATGGCCTGGCCGGGAATCGAACCCGGGACCTCTGGGATAGCAGTCGAGCACGCTACCTACTCGACTACCGAGGCGCCTAATTTACGGAAGGCTTATCCCACGGTAGTTGGCGTAAATGGTGGGATCCCCATTCTTATGGATTGGGCAGAGCACACTGAGGTTCCAATCATTTGGAATGCATTCTTCCGACCAAATACTGCATAGGAGCTCATGAATGCATTTAAATATAGCTCTGCCTCCATTCTTGAAAAACTCAGCAGGTAAGCTACCGGCTCCTGCGGCTTTGTTGTTTTTCAGCCGAGCTATAGCTTTCAAGACTTCACTATGGTCGGGCAGCGAAACTTTAACGCTGTCGTCCACAATTGGAGTTTCCGGAATATAATCTCTATTGGCGGGATTGTTGTCGTCGTCACCATTCAGAAGCCTAGAGAAGTGTTCCCTAACATCGTCAGTGTACTCTGGATATCTTTCACTAGATTCCCGTTTTCATCCTTGCAGAAAGAGGCCCCGGTCTTGAAACCATCGGCCAGGCGTGTTATTTTTTCGAAAAATTTTCGAACGTAATTCCTGTCACCATGCAACTCCATTTTCTCGCACCCATGCATTTCCGCTTCTGTTTTCTTTCGCCTGAAAATACGTCTCTCTTCCCTCCTCTTCTCTTTGTAACGCTCCTTAGCAGCACGCGTTGCAACCGACTGCAGGGTGGCTTTATAGGCGGCGTCTTTCTCTGCAGTGGCGTCGCGACACTCCTGGTCGTGCCAGAGGTTTCGGCGAGGGCGGTAACAGCCAATCAACTCTTCGGCAGCCGTACGCATAGAGTGGGAAATGTGATTCTACTGCGCGCATATATCGTCGATCGGAGGAATGCTTTCTTTCTTCGGCTGTTCGTTTTGATTGCAGCTTTTCGACGTCTAGCTTTCTCTGTGCTGTATTGCGCACATTCTTGTTTGCGTACAGACGTGTACGGATCTTGGCTGCGACAAGATAATGATCCGAGTCTATATTGGCACCACGGAACATACGTATATCTAAAACACTGCAAGAATGCCTTCAATCAATTAAAACGTGATTAATTTTGTTGCACGTCTTGATCTGGAGAGAGCTAAGTGGCTTTATGAATATTCAGATGCTTGAATCTAGTGCTATTAACGACCATCTTTCGCGCTGCAGCAAAGTCAATCAGCCTCATTCCGTTATCGGAGGTATTATCATGGAGGATGAACTTTCCAACTGTTGGACCAAAGATATTTTCTTTTCCCACCTTGACGTTGAAAACACCAAGCACGATTTTTATCTCGCGGCGGGGGCTGCGCTCATAGGCCTCTTCAAGGCGCTTGTAGAAGCTGTCTTTGGTCTCATCGTCTATGTCTGATGCAAATGACCCACCCTGTACTTTAAAATTTACTGAACAATGCCTTATTTAGCTTACTGGGGCTCAGAAAAACAAGAAGAACTTCAAATCAAACCTTCTTTCTTAAAGATTTGTTTTTTATCTAGCTACATTTCTTCCCTCACTGATTCTTCCCTGACATCACAGTGGAATAGAGAGAGAGAGAGAGAGGGAGCTATAAAACTGTCTGAGTATTTCTTTATGAACCCTTATATCGCAATTTTATTGCAACACTTAATTAAGTGAGCAAAGGTAAAAAAGGATAACATAGAAATGGGCTGGAAATATTCCCATGCAACTAAAATGCGAAAACTGATAAAAGAAAAATAAAAAATATTTTATTTATGTGACAATAAGAGCTAATAAAGTCACATAATAATCGAAGGCTTGTCCTGTAGACAGCTTTTAAACAGCATCTTGTAGGAAAAAATCGTTTGGAAAAAAATAAAAATGTAGACAAGAAAAGGCAAAAGCAGCGTGTACGTGTATCTTATAAATATTAAAGCAACATTTAGTAGACTCAATTATCGCTTTACTAACAAGAAACTCTAGCTTTAAGGCTGAATAAGATGGGATAAAATTATTGGTTTTTGGTAGTAGAGCGGCTGAAAAGTAAACAAACTCAATAACAAACCAAATAAGGAAAAACACATACGTGCACACACACACACACAGTCGCAGAAGCACTACACATAGCTGTGAGCACATATGAATGTATGTATATGTGTGTGTTGTGTGTTTTAGTCTGCTCATGTAAACAAACATCACTCTATTACAATATAAACGAAGCAGATAAAGTAAAGGTTCAAGGAAGCGGAAGTGAAAGTGAAGTGTTGTAAACGTAGCAATGAAAAGTTGCATTATTTGAAACAACATCTACATATATTTCGTTTACATTCATTCACGTTAATCTTGTGCTTGTTGTTGGCATAAGAAATCATAAATCATTCAGGTAGAAAATGGAAATGAATGAATTTTGTGTTATTTATGTGACAACCATGAAGTCACTTCTTATACATGCAGTCAATTTATAGAGTATAGATATTTGTACACACTCACATACATTTGTACAGCATATAAGTATGTTTGTTGCGACGCATTTAGATAACTTCTAAATGTCATTTATATGATTGTCATATTTTGCCGAATATTTTGTCAACTTACAGCACTGCGGTGGCATGCATAATTTATACAAAATGTACGTGTGCATGAGCAAATGTATATGAATGTGTGTGTGTTTGTGTATAGCACTAGTTTGCCATCATGAAATTGGATAGGTTTTTTTTATGCCATAAAGTCAAGTCGTGTTGGAGACCTTGAGTAGCGACTACCTGCTGCCTGGTGCCTGCTGCCTACTGCACTACGTGACGTATGAGTGATAATAATTTGCATGAAATACTTAGTTATACAATTTTATGAGAAATTGTTACTTGATTACAATTGGGTAATTGCCTAATATACTGGACATCAGGGCGTATGAGTCATATAGAACAACATGGCGTATGAGTAACATGCAATTCATGCTGTTTATACCGGCGCAGCGTATGATTAGTATAATAACGTATTTTCCTGGCATTTAAATGTCCTTAAAGTACAGGCGAATCACTTTAAGCAAATATTTTTCAATTCTCCAACTGACATACATCTACACCTAAATGATCTATAAAGAGATTGAGCTGAATATTTATGTTTCTATAACTCTAACAAATGATTGATTGCATATATTACAATTTAATTTCAATAAAATAATTGAAAATCTGTTGAGTAAGAGACAGACAATCAATACACGTAGATATTCAAAATTATTTGGCATCTTTCTGGGGCTTTCAAATGCATATGTTGGGAAAAATGTATTGAAACTGAGTCAAATCTTTGATTTAATCATGCCGGTCACATCGCACAAATACTCAAAAAAAAACTCCCAGAAAAATTTGTCACATAAAATTGGAACTATTTTGCTGTACGCAGGCGAGTGTTTGCGTTTGTTGTAGAGCACATACATATGTTGTGTCAATATATATTTCTTATTCAGCACACGTTATGTTTGAGCTGCATAAAATGCTAATCAGCTTCATCGAATTCGTGCGATTCATTGTGGTTTCTAGTCTTCTCGATAAAACATCTTGCAAATTGAACTTAAAATAGAACTCGATGCTACAAACGCAAAAAATCGTCGCATTTAAATTAAAATTTTAATTAAATTTAAATTAAAACAACGCGGAAATTCAAAATGTCACTGACTTTTAAAACCACGTCTTCGGGCACTTCCACCTTATTTTTGCGGAAATCAATCATCCGATTTGGATGTAATTTTTGAAGAGAACAAATAAAACCTCACATAAAACATTCATATAAAAATATAACAGAGTTTATGGTAGGATGAAGTCCTTTATTTTTGAGTTTAAAACTCGATGGACTAGGTCTGTTCGATACGAAGATTCGAAGCTTTTAATGGTTCTACACCAGCAAAACGAGGCCGTAAAGAACTTCTTTTTGAAGAACGTGATGACACAACAAAACGAAAGAAAACCAAAATTTTTAGAAAGAACACGTCTTGGCCTGAATTAGCGTATGCAACTCAAATATGCTTAAGATTAGGTAGATGCCTCAACTATTGCAAAACAAATTACAACCTCACCATCAATACCAACGAAATACCGCCAAAGTTTTGATGGGCATCAGAAAGTAATGCAATTGTCTAAATAAGAACTTTATCTGTATTGGTGGAAGCAAAATTGTCGCGACATTGTTAAATCACACAGTTGAGCGTCTTATCTTGCTAGAAAAAAAACGTTATTGAAAAATTAAACCATGAGGAAATGTCCAAACTATTATGCCTGTATACGAAGTGGGGCTTTGACAGGAGCTCTAGTCACAGCTCATATAAGGAAGCGTATCCCAGATGCAGATGATTATTTTGTTTTTATTACATCTATTGTTCCACTTTGGTTGATTTGTGAAAGCAAGATTATCTGGCAAAAGCCTCGACCTTCATCCACCCATAATCTGGTCCAATCCATAGACCTCTAAAAATAGAATTAACTAAAGAATCTTCAGATGTTTCCAAAAAATAAAAAGAAAGAGTCGACAATGAAATGAAAAAAGATCTGGCTGTGTCGTGGACACACCCGTAGGTTTTGAAGTGACGGTGTTCCTTTATACTCCTATTTCCTAGTTTGAAAAGGTGTGTTCTTGATGTTAATGTTGGTGTTGAAGTTGATGTTGATGTTGATGTTGGTGATGTTGATGTTGATATTGATGTTGATGTTGATGTTGATGTTGATGTTGATGTTGATGTTGATGTTGATGTTGATGTTGATGTTGATGTTGATGTTGATGTTGATGTTGATGTTGATGTTGATGTTGATGTTGATGTTGATGTTGATGTTGATGTTGATGTTGATGTTGATGTTGATGTTGATGTTGATGTTGATGTTGATGTTGATGTTGATGTTGATGTTGATGTTGATGTTGATGTTGATGTTGATGTTGATGTTGATGTTGTTGTTCATGTTGATGTTGATGTTGATGTTGATGTTGATGTTGATGTTGATGTTGATGTTGATGTTGATGTTGATGTTGATGTTGATGTTGATGTTGATGTTGATGTTGATGTTGATGTTGATGTTGATGTTGATATTGACGTAGATGTTGATGTTGGTGATGTTGATATTGATGTTGATGTTGATGTTGATGTTGATGTTGATGTTGATGTTGATGTTGATGTTGATGTTGATGTTGATGTTGATGTTGATGTTGATGTTGATGTTGATGTTGATGTTGATGTTGATGTCGATGTTGATGTTGATGTTGATGTTGATATTGACGTTGATGTTGATGTTGGTGATGTTGATATTGATGTTGATGTTGATGTTGATGTTGATGTTGATGTTGATGTTGATGTTGATGTTGATGTTGATGTTGATGTTGATGTTGATGTTGATGTTGATATTGACGTTGATGTTGATGTTGGTGATGTTGATGTTGATGTTGATGTTGATGTTGATATTGATGTTGATGTTGATGTTGATGTTGATGTTGATGATGATGTTGATGTTGATGTTGATGTTGATGTTAATGTTGATGTTGATGTTGATGTTGATGTTGATGTTGATGTTGATGTTGATGTTGATGTTGATGTTGATGTTGATGTTGATGTTGATGTTGATGTTGATGTTGATGTTGATGTTGATGTTGATGTTGATGTTGATGTTGATGTTGATGTTGATGTTGATGTTGATGTTGATGTTGATGATGATGTTGATGTTGATGTTGATGTTGATGTTGATCTTGATATTGATATTGATGTTGATATTGATGTTGATATTGATGTTGGTGTTGATGTTGATGTTGAAGTTGATGTTGAAGTTGATGTTGATGTTGATGTTGATGTTGATGTTGATGTTGATGTTGATGTTGATGTTGATGTTGATGTTGATGTTGATGTTGATGTTGATGTTGATGTTGATGTTGATGTTGATGTTGATGTTGATGTTGATGTTGATGTTGATGTTGATGTTGATGTTGATGTTGATGTTGATGTTGATGTTGATGTTGATGTTGATATTGATGTTACAGTTGATGTTGAAGTTGATGTTGCTGTTGATGTTGATGTTGATGTTGATGTTGATGTTGATGTTGATGTTGATGTTGATGTTGATGTTGATGTTGATGTTGATGTTGATGTTGATGTTGATGTTGATGTTGATATTGATGTTGATGTTGATGTTGATGTTGATGTAGTTGTTGATGTTGATGTTGATGTTGATGTTGATGTTGATGTTGATGTTGATGTTGATGTTGATGTTGATGTTGATGTTGATGTTGATGTTGATGTTGATGTTGATGTTGATGTTGATGTTGATGTTGATGTTGATGTTGATGTTGATGGTGATGTTGATGTTGATATTGATGTTGACTTTGATGTTGATGGTGATGTTGATGTCGATGTTGATGTTGATGTGTTTGTTATTCTTGTTGTTGTTCTTGTTGTTGTTGTTGTAGGTGTAGGTGTTGGTGTTGGTGTTGCTGTTGGTGTTGGTGTTGGTGTTAGTGTTGATGTTGGTGTTGATGTTGGTGTTGGTGTTGGTGTTGGTGTTGGTGTTGGTGTTGATGTTGGTGTTGGTGTTGGTGTTGGTGTTGGTGTTGGTGTTGGTGTTGGTGTTGGTGTTGGTGTTGGTGTTGGTGTTGGTGTTGGTGTTGGTGTTGGTGTTGGTGTTGGTGTTGGTGTTGGTGTTGGTGTTGGTGTTGGTGTTGGTGTTGGTGTTGGTGTTGGTGTTGGTGTTGATGTTGGTGTTGGTGTTGGTGTTGGTGTTGGTGTTGGTGTTGGTGTTGTTATTGTTGTTGTTGGTGTTGTCGCTTTTTTTTTATTTGATTCTCCATTGGTTGTGCTTTTCCTTGTTGCGTTAACTTTGCATTAGCTGCATGCAATTAGACCAGCAAAAGTGATGCATATGCGTCACATTTGGCGGTTCCCTGATGGGCCTCATGACGCCGACAATTTTGTTTTTTTTTCTTTTTTTGTTTTGTCATGTGCCCGAAGACCTCACCTTCGTTAATTAAGATTTACCGCTACGCCAGTAGTCACAGAGTTTAAATTCCATGCAACGTTTTTTCATGGTTGTAGCATTTTTACTGCATAATGTGGTTGCCACCCTGAAATCATGACGGTAAGAATTTTTTTTGTATTTTAGTTTTGAGGTGTAATAACACATCTATGCTGTCGTAAAACAAAATTTACCGCAACACGTCTCCTGAGTGTGTAATAATTCCATGCAACTATTACATTTCTGTTACATATGCTGCTATATTCACGACCTGGTGACGTCAGTATTTTTTGTTTTATTTTATCGTAAGGCTAAGTAAAAATCCTCCATTTTCTTTCCTTTTTAAACATTTATCGTAGCTTATATACTCACCAAGTAAAAATTCAATGCAACACCACTGCATGAATGTTGCATTGTCGATCTTTGATGTCGATCTCAGTGTCCCCATGACGTCAGAAATTTTTTGTCTTATTTTGTTGTGAGGGCTTAGAACAGGCCTTTATTGGTGCATCATATTTTTAGTCCTTGCACTTATTCTAAGCGAGTAATAATTCAATACAATGCCGATGAATTTTGAAAAAATGCGTTTTTCAACTTTTTTTGGAAACCTGCGCGGTAAAACGTAACTTTGTTACGTCAAAAAGTTTAAACATAACTAAACAGCGAATTAATCTTCTGTTTTCCTACCATCTACCCCAGTGTGCGACGCAATGTTTCAGACCCGTTTTTGGCACCCTCTACGGATTTTCGTGTCATAGCATGTCGAAACCTCACCAGCTTAATCATGTTTTCATTTAAACACACTGCGAATTATAAAGATGCTGTGGATGCCAAAATAAATCTTGCTCGTTACTCATGATGGTTTGTTGCTGTCATGAGTTGACCTTAATGCTAAAGTATACGGTAGTGGTGTAATGTGTTCTTATTGTAGTTTTTGTTATTGCAAATGCGTTTGTGCTTTAGTTGACGAGTGATGCATGTTATGCGTTGTACTGCATTCTGCTGGTGGTGAAATTTTGTCTATTTTTTTGTTGGAGATGTGTGTGGTGTATTTGCTGTTTGTACAGATGGCGCTGACAGGTTTTGAAGCTGATAGCTGTTTGTTGAAGATGTGTTCTGTAACGAGATGCGTCGTTTCAGTTTTTTTCGCTATGGGGCATATAGATTACAAATTTAAAAAAAAACATTTTATTTCGGGAATTTTTTTTTATAGAAGGATTTTTTTCATATATTTAATAACATTTAAAGAATACAAATAATTTTTTTCAGAATTTTTGAAGTAGCTTTTGACGTTATTTGTTTTTTTTTTTTAAATGTCTAAAAATTGACGGTGTGCAGGATATCATCAGTCTGGAACATCTGAGAAAAAAAAAACCAAATTAATCCTTGTTTAACCCTCACGGGTTCCTTGTATGCGCGCGCATACAACTTGCAACTTTAGTTGGTTATAGGTCATATATGCTTAGATGGATTACAATGAAAGTTTGTAATATATCTAATTTAGGGTAGGTTAACATATTGAAATAATCAAAATAAATATTTGACAGTTCAGTTGTTCTGGACATGAAAAGTTGCGTATTGGATCTTGTTCTTGAAAGAAATGCTGTAACATGCGCTAAATATGTATTTTTTTAAAAAAATATTTGCCGAAACAAATCAAGTATTTTGTTTTTGGCTTGACTGTTGTTTATAATAATCAAACAGATCAGTATTATACTGTTGTAAGTTATTTGTTGGTTGCAAGTCAAGCAGTGCAGTGAAGAAAATGAAGCGGTTAGCGTTGAGGAATAGATTGGCCGTGGAAATGGAGTTGGACAGTAGCGACGAGGGTGATACGTGTACGGAAAGTGAAGATTCACCAGTGATAGAGAATGAAAGCGATATAGAGAGTTTTTCTGAAACTAGCGATATCGATAATTTGGTTCACGAATTACGGCAGCAGACTATTGCATATCCAGACAATATATTATTGTCAAAAGACAAAAAGCTAAAGTACTGTACAGAACCTTTTGAAGCCAATAAGCGTTATTCATATAGGCGAAGTGAAAAAATTTGTTCAGGTATGTATTTAGTACTTTTGTTATTATTTTGCGCCTACTTAGAGTTAATTTAGGCCCTAAAACAAAGGCATGCACTTTCGTAAACGATCCGCAATCTGCGTTCATGTTATTTGTGAAACCAATCGAAGACACAGTTTTGAAAATGACTAATTTGTACGGAGTCCGAAAATATAAGGAAGAATGGATAGACATTGATATGGTCACTTTACATGCAGTTTTTGGATTGCTAATTCTTGCTGGTGTGTATCGCTCTTATGGCGAAAGCTTATTACAGCTATGGGATGTAGAAAATGGTCGACCAGTTTTTCGTAAAACGATGTCATTGAAACAATTCAAACGTATTCAAGGTTGTATTAGATTCGATGATAAAGCAGACCGTGAAGAACGTCGTTCTCGTGACAAGTTGGCTCCAATACGTAGCGTGTACGATAAATGGAACAATCATCTCAAAACCGTTTATACTCCAAGTAAAACGTTGACTGTTGATGAGCAACTCGTACCATACCGAGGCCGATGTCCTTTTCGACAGTACATACCGTCGAAATCCGGAAAGTATGGTATAAAAATTTGGGTTCTGTGCGATTCGGGAAACAATTATGCATACAATACCCAAGTATATGTAGGGCGCAACAATAATTGCTCTCGAGAACGCAATCAAGGACAGCGCGTTGTATTAGATTTGTGTCAAGGCTTATCGGATAGAAATGTTACGTGTGACAATTTTTTTACCTCGCACAACTTGGCTACCGAACTACATAAGCAAAGAATGACCATTGTCGGTACATTACGAAAAAACCGGGTCGAAATGCCGCCAGTTTTATTAGACATGAAGAAGAAAGCTGTATATTCAACTGAAGTGTTCTACGAACACAATTTGCAAATGATAATGTTGTCGTATGTGCCCCGTAAAAACAAATATGTGTCAGTGCTGAGCACTTATCACAACAAGCTCGAGATTGAATCTTCTGGGAAGCGTAAGCCGAATATTATATCTTTTTATAATAAAGCAAAATCTGGCGTTGACACCTTGGACCAGCTCGTAGGTACTTTCAGATGTAAGCGAAAGGTTAATCGATGGCCAATGGCACTCTTTTGTAACATGCTAGATGTCAGCGCATACAATGCGTTCATCATAGTTATATCGCTATTTCCTACATGGAACGGCGGATCGAAAGATAAAACCATACGACGCCGATTGTTTTTGCTTGACTTGGGGAATTCCCTAGTTGACCCCTATATCGCTGCTCGTAAGACCAGGCCAAAAACATCGACTTCCACGGCAGGCGCTGCAGACAACTCGCATACCCCTGTACACTTACCTCGGACGAAAAAAAGAGGGCGTTGTTATATTTGCACAAGCAAACAAAATGCAAATGTTTTTTCGACACGGTGTGAAAAATGCGAAGGATTTCCTTGCACCAATCAAAACGAGGCTTTTTTGAGTTAACGCCAAATTATGGAGTATCCAACGGAAACAAATCTTTCTGACGACTAAATGCTCATGTAAAAGCGAATGTATGCTGGTCCTACTAATGCTCAAGAGTAAGCCATCTCACGGTATGACACATGTCGGTTTGCTTCTAACGGTTCACGCACAACATCGATGTTTTCTGCCACAACGTTGTTTTCTTGTGCGCAACATAGATTTAGCATTTTTTTTTCAATTGGGAGTTTCAATTGCGCTAGGAAATAATCTTAAAATTCTTGATACACAATTATGTGATATTCGAAAGGCTCTTATTAAAGACAATTTACATTGTATGTATAATTAATGGATTTACTTTATTTCTGAATTGGTTTTCTTTTGTTTTGTTGAAAATAAAGTTTACATATGAAAACAATCAAAAAAATTTTAAATCTTTGTTTTTTTGTTGTTGATTTTCTTTGTGTATGCGTACGCATACAATGGAACCGTTTTGTATAAAAATTTAAGGAAGCCGTGAGGGTTAAGTGGCTATTGCCTGAACTAGGATAATTTTTTTTCACCAAAAAAACAAAATGGCGACCGATTTTGTAACCTCGAAAATCGACTTTTTTTCGAATGGCCGCCATTTTGTTTTTTTTTACGTTTCTTTTTTTTAGACTACACCAACGCTCAGGGGATACCCCCTATAAATGCGAAAGCATTGTGTTGATTCGGAAGAAGGGTGATAGTTAGTTGGAGGGTGGAAAGATGGAGCAGTGTCGGTAAAGATTAGTTTTAAATTTACATACATGGTAGGGAGATTGTGCCACAATATCATTGTACGACCGAAGAACGAATTATCTCGGTTATGCGGGGTTCTATTGGGCATCAAGGCAATGGTATAGGAATGGGCTTGGTGCGCTGCCCGAGTGGACCTGGGAAACACACGACCTGATGGCGTCAGGTCATGTATATCCCTTTAACACTTACCATGGTACTTCCTGTACAAAAGGCTTAGGCAACCAACACTGCGTCGATGCACAAGAGAGTTGAGAGAAGATGAAATGTTTTCATTTCCTACCAGATATATCACACGTCGTTGAATTCGGTCCAGAAGCTCCAAATAAAATGTGAAACTCCTGACCAAATGTGCGAATTGTCCATTTTCGGCCTAATATATGAGGTATATATCACGCGTAGGTCAGTTGGAGTGAAGTATTTCTTGCACCGTTGAAAAAAAAACCCAGGCACTTGGCCGCTTCTTTCGACACATCGAAAATGTGATCGTTCCAGCGAAGATCAGATCTGATTGATATACCCAGAACGTCAAAAGCATCACCCATTGTTCACATTGAGGGGTGCTAAGGGTCAATTCACTCGTTTGTGGGTTAACAGACAGCACTTAGTCTTGCTAGCATTAAACTCAACTCTATTAGCAAGCCCCCACTCGGAGATTTTTTCCAAGTCATTAAGCAGTTAGTCATTCATGTTAAGCCTCTTTCTCTCAATCTCCAAAGAGCTCGGGCGTTTTTTGAAAGAATATGAATGACAAATGCTGCTGTGATCCGCAAACGAATGAGTTGGAAATGAAGAACCCTGCGGCACACCAGCAACGATGGCATGTTCACTGGACGAAATGCCGTCGACCACGACACGGGTCGACCTGTCCTTAAGAAAACATGTTATCCATCGAGCAAAGTTACCACCAACACCATATGCAATTAGTTTTGACACGAGCACTTTATGCCACACTCGGTTCAACCCCCTTAGAAATATCCAGAGCGACAACCCTGCTTTCAACTAAGAAGTGAACACATTGCTTCCATTTCTCCGTGAGGAACGCCATTAGGTTACCAGTAGAGCGAGCCCTTTGGAAGCCATATGGACGGTCACTGAGCAATGACTCGCTGCGCTCCAAATAGCTCATAAGGTGGAAGTTTATTACATTCTCTATGACTTTGGAGAGCGTAGAGCATATCGCTATGGGTCGGTAGTTTTCAGGGTTCCTGCCATCGCCCTTCTGAGGTACCGGCTGACCATTCGCAACCTTCCAAAAAGGGGAAATACTCCTTTCCTGTATGAGATGTTGAAAAGGTTACGCAAAGGTCGAGCCAGTGTAGAAGCACACATTTTAAGCACAATTGGTGGTATACCAGCGGTGCCAGAAGATTTTTTTATTTTAAGGTTTGCAAGGACTCTTTTAACTGCTCTTATTCGAAAATATATCCCCTGCATTGAAGACGATCTATTCTCTATAGAAGGCGATGGCTGATTGCTAGCCGGAATTGTGGAATTTTGAGCAAACATTCCAACCAATTGGTTTTCTTTATCAGCCGAGTCAGTGAAGATTTGGTCACTCTTTAAAAGAGCAGGAATCGACGAGGACGTCTGATTTTTTAATCTTTTAACGAATGATCAAAAGTTGTTGCTCCCTTTGGAGCAGATAAGAACCTGTTCTCTGATGCGAGTTTCGTGAAGAAACTTTTCGCGCTCTAAAAATGCATTACACCGATTCCTAGCCTCAATGCGAAGTCTTCTAGGATCAGCATTCTTGTTGGAACGCCAATTCTGAAAGGCTTCCTCTTTGGATCTGACTGCAATTCTGCAAGTCTCATTAAACCAGGGCTTAAAAAAATGCTGGCCATACATTTTTTTTTTTTTTCTTAATGTGAGGGAACTGGAGGAAATCATAGGGTGCCAAGTCGGGACTGTTAGGAGGATAAGTCCATTAATTCCACGTTTTGAGTGCTCAAAAACTCCTTTGTTTGAGATGATGTGTCGGAACTAGCACTGTCACATGGAGGATGATTTTCCTTCGGTGCTTGATTTTACTCAATTCTCCGACAACTTTCGGGAACAAATGCATTAACAATTCTTCTTTATTTAAGCGGTATAAGTGCGACATGACCGGTTTGTGTGAAAAAACTGGCAATCATTTGTTTGGATGAGCTCCGTCCGCGGAAAATTTTTGTCGGGTTTTGCTCAATTTGAAAGACCCAATCAGTGGATTGCTGCTTATTTTCGGACTCATAAGCGTTGATCCATGATTCATCATCTGTGCTGATGTCGAAGACGGGTTTCGAACCACCTCCACTGAATTATTTCCTTGCATTTCCTTGCTCCAATCAAAACGAGGCTTTTTTTGAGTAAACGCCAAATTATGGAGTATCCAACGGAAATAAATCTTTCTGACGACTAAATAAAAAAATAAAAAAAAAAAAAAATAACTGACCATTTCAGCCCTTGAATGGACTTTGACCTAGCTTCTTATAATCAATTGTGTTGTGCGTGTTATTAAGTTTGTACACAATTGACCTGACGACTAAATGCTCATGTGAAATCGAATGTATGCTGGTCCTACTAATGCTCAAGAGTAAGCCATCTCACGGTATGTCACATGTCGGTTTGCTTCTAACGGTTCACGCACAGCATTGATGTATTCTGCCACAACATTGTTTTCTTGATGTGAAGGTACAGGAGGAAGTCATAGGGTAACAAGTCAGGACTGTAAGGCGGATAAGTCCATCAATTCCACGTTTTGAGTGCTTAAAAACAGCCATTCTTGGTAGACATTCACGAAATTTTTCTTGAAGAGAAAGACGACCACGCTCGAACTTACTGAACCAGATTTTTACAGTCACTGGGTGTGGTGCTTCATTACCAAAAGTTCAACTAAGTTGATCGATGCCATTCTTTTCTTGTCAAACCACGTCGAAAATCATAAAAAAATCATCACCCGAAAATGTTCACGTGTTAATTCCATTTTTTTGCTGAAATACAATTTTCACACCACTGTTAACAATGCAATAAGCGCACAGACACCAAAAACGTTGTGAGCATGGTTGAATTAATAAGGTTGTCACAAGGGTGAGAGCGAGTGCCCATAAATGTCAAATGGAAGTTGACAGCTCATACAAAATCTGAAAGCAAAAATTGATAACATGTAATACCGATGAAGTTGATTGTTGTTGCTTTTTATTGATTTCGCCAATTGTGGGTACTGAGAAGGGAGTACGATCAGCCCCGAAACAACCTTATTAATTCAACTATGGTTGTGAGTAAGTTTATGCTAGAAAATGTCAAACTTTCGAATGAAACTGTCACAATTCATCTATCAAAGCTTAGTGTTGCCGAGGCGCAGGATTTAAAAGGCAGCTTCACCGCCAAATCAGCATTTTTTTAAAGTTAATAAATTATATTTAAAGTGTTATCGTTAGTCACTTTATTTGATTACTTTTGCAATTCTAATAAACAATAAAACACCAATTTTATTCAAAAGATTATTAAGCGACTATCCGAAAACTCTCTTAAATAGTTTGAAAATCAATAGTAAATAAATTTAATGAAATCCAAGCACTTAATCAATTAAGCTTTTTGCTAAAATTAAAAACAAATTAATTAGAAAAGCAATTAAAATGTGTTCAAACTCAAGATTTAATTATAATGACAACAACAAAAACAACAACAACATCAACATAAACATGCAAATGTGCGAGTACAGTCATTAATAGTGCAAATCAATTAGCCTAAAACTCTGACGCTGCAAACAGTCTTCATGCAAACATGCACATGCACACACTCACACACACACACACACATGCATATAAACCTTAAAATGCAGACACTAGTGCTAGCAAGTACTGAAACGACATGAAAAAGAAGAAAAAATAAACAACAAAACGAACAAGCCAGCAAACAAATCAATCGTCATTGACCTCATCCCCTAGTTATTTTTTTCTGTTTTTTTTTTTTTTTTTGAATACATTGATTTTAAAGTGGCAGTCATGCTTATCTCAACACACACTCACACAAATCCACACATGCACACTTTTTTATGCTCTTACTTCTAAGGTAGTGAAAACTTCGTCTATTGATTCCTCCTAAAAGTACTTTAAATAGTTAAACAGCTTAACTTAAACTTTGCTTGGAAAACTTTTTTTATTACTTAAAGTGAGTAAGTTGATGTTTTGAAAACTTTTCTCTAGCATTTGAAAAGTTTTCCCTATGTTTTAGCTATAATTTTTCAATAACTGTCAAAAATTCAAATCAATAATTTTCTTAGGTGATTTTTTCCCTTTTTTTTTTTCTCTTAGCACTTAAAACTTATTTATTCAGCTCTCTGCTGCTGCTTCTGCTGCTGCTGCTGTGCTGACAAAGCCTAAAGCAATTAGTCTAATTTAGCTGGAACTTTGTAGAAATGAGCACTTATTTTCTAGTTTTTTGAAGGCACTTTAAACACTTCTTCTATCTTAAGAAACTAAGTTGTTAGCGTGGAAATGTAATGAAAATTGTTGGCTGAAATCATTAACAAATCAGGTCATACTGGGTAATTAAGTGCTTAAGTGATTTTGTGGAATAGATTGTAGGAGTAATTAAGATAATTTATGTACATATGTATTTCAATATGAGAAGCTTTTATAGCGATTCTCTAGTTCAAAAAAATTAAACATGACAAGCAATAAATGATTGATTGGATCAATTTTGGTTGGATGACAACTTTATTTGCACCACATAGACGTCATCTTCTAACGAGTGCGAGACAAAAACATAGAAGGTGGGAGATAGTTTCTTTATCAACTACAACTTTCTGTCTTGGCAGCTCCTATAGAAGACATTTCTGTTAATCTGACTGCTTATCAACCGGTACATATAGAAAATTAAACCCATGTGTTATGTTATGTTATGGTATGTTATGTTATGTTATGTTATGTTATGTTATGTTATATTATGTTGTGTTATGTTATGTTATGTTATGTTATGTTATGTTATGTTATGTTATGTTATGTTATATTATGTTGTGTTATGTTATGTTATGTTATATTATGTTGTGTTATGTTATGTTATGTTATGTTATGTTATGTTATGTTATGTCATGTTATGTTATGTTATATTATGTTATGTTGTGTTATGTTATATTATGTTATATTATGTTATATTATGTTATGTTATGTTATGTTATTTTATGTTATGTTATGTCATGTTATGTTATGTTATGTCATGTTAAGTTATATTATGTTATGTTATGTTATGTTATGTTATGTTATGTTATGTTATGTTATGTTATGTTATGTTATGTTATGTTATGTTATGTTATGTTATGTTATGTTATGTTATGTTATGTTATGTTATGTTATGTTATGTTATGTTATGTTATGTTATGTTATATGATATTGGATAAAGATCTTTCCCATTTTCAAGGATGCTTCCCGTTTTTAACTTTAATGGATTATAACCAACTATGAGCAGAGAGCGCTCTTGGAGTGCTGAGAGCAAGAATTGAGAGCAAAGACTTATGTAAGAATACACAACGCAACAACAAATCAAAGTCAAAAGACAAACACAAAAACAACACAGAAGCTTTAAGAAAATTTAAAGCAACTCTAGGGTTTTTTTTTTGTTTTTTTTTTTTTTTTTTTGTTTAAGACGGTGCTTCGGGTGGAGACCGCCTTGGGAAATGGTCCCTAGCTGAAGACGCTGCCGGTGCTGTCGACCGGGGTCTCTTCTTGGAAGGAGGAATTCGGATTTCGGATAGAGACCGCCTCGTGAAATGGTCCCTTGCCGAACACGCTGCAGGTGTGCTGTCGACAGCGGTCTCTTCTTGGAATGGAAAAATTGGTCCCTATGCAACGACGCAAAGGGTACAGTCGGATGCGATACCTTCCAGGATGTCGCCTGTTCATCACGCCTTAACGTTTTCATCTGTTCTTCAGCTGATCTTCAGCAAATCTGCACGAACGAGATTGCAAAAGAGTGATTTTTGAAGAGTGCAACAAAAATTACAACAAAAAACCAACAACAACAACAAATCGTTGGATACGAAGTACAATAAGGAATTAGTAACATAAAAAAACAAAAAAAAAGCAGTAGGCGACGAAACCATACGCAAAATTACCAACAAGAAACCTTCAGCGTAGCAAGAGTTGTACGCGGTCGCATGCACTATATTTACCAACAACGACAAGAATAAACAACAACAAACACACGCTGGATTGTTGCGGTGCAGCTGAGTCTGAACGATTCGACGAATTACAACAATCATAGAAATATTGAAGTTGTTGTAATAGAGTGGAAAGAGTGGAAAGAGTTAGGCGATGGCAATCGCTGGTCTATAGCATGGAGTATGCAGTTGATCTGCTCAGTCTTTCTACTCCACGTAATTTTTTGGTTATGGGGCATGCTATATTGCCGACAGAGATCCAGTCTTCTTTAAAGTTAAGCATAATTTCCACGAGTGTCCACCGTTGGTGACATCAATAGTTTGGTGCTTAGCTCTAGTATTTCGGCGTTAAATTTCGGACAAACGAAGAAAACATGTTCGGCGTCTTTAATAACATTCCCAGCACAAAAACTGCAAAATGGATTTTCGTCGTGCTTGAATATATAAAGGTACGATTTAAAGCACCCATGACCAGTTAGTATATGAGTGAGGTAGTAATCTACCTCACCATGTCGTCTGTTCAGCCACGGTTTCACATTTAAAATTAGGCGGTGCGTCCATCGTCCGTTCTGTGATGCCTTTTATCGTGCGCAGTGCCACTGCACTGCGGTCTCGCGCTAGCCTACGTTTGAAGGATTAAGGCAATTTGATTGGAAGCGAATCGTATGTCACGTTCTCGTTTACATGAAGATCTATACGGGGAGTTGCCGCAATAACCAACGCTGCATCCGAGGAGACAGTTCGGAACGCACTGTATACTCTAAGTGCACAGATACGATACACCGATTCCATGTTTCGTAAGTAGGAGCTGAATTTGGTTGCCTCGACCCATATGGTGGCTGCATATTCAGATCAAAAGTATTGATCTGACGACAGTGACTATGATCTTTCTACGGGTTTGTTTCGGACCTCTGGTATTCGACAAAATTCTCGTCAGCGATGCAGCTGCGCTAGTACAAGATGCTGCTTAAAGTTAAGCCTATGATCGATCTATCATAACGCCAAGATATTTAACGAATGGTTTCGATATAATTGTATGTTCACCAACCGATATTCTAGCGGTCCCAACAACTTTTTGGCTGCTTATTAGCACTTCATCGGTTTTGTGCTCGGCCAAACTGAGCCACGCTGTATTCAGCCACTGCCGCACTAACCGCTTGGCTGCACTTATCTTCAACTGCGTACAAATGCTTTGCTACTACTATGAGGGCAATATCACCTGCGAACTCGAAAATATGGGCCCTCTCTGGCAGCTGTAGACGTAGAACTCCGTCATATATTATGTTCTATAGGACTGCACCCAACACTGATCCTTGGGTATCCTTGGCAACTCTAGGGTAAAAGTTACTGTGCGTCATACCTAAAGGAAGTTGTAAGCAAAAATTTTAAACATAAGGTTTGGGAAGTCATATGTGCAAGTGGTAAATACATATTACCTTTTATCACAATAAATGGCCAAATTTACATAGAGAAGAACTTGAAAAGTCATATTTTGCAATAAGACTCCAGACATTTCTCTTTTATTTTTGCAGGACGTAGCTTCACGTAAACAACGTCAAGAAGTTGTATTGAAGAAACGAGGTCCAATATGTTGAAAAAACAATATTCTCTGAATTTCGTCCCATCAAAAGTTTTGGGCGAAGTTCTTTTGTGCAATATTGAAAGGGTATCTTCTTAAGCACCAGAAAAAAGGTTTGGAATAAATTTAATTTCCTGAATAAGTAAAATAACGTGGCAAGGAAAATCGGAACAACATATATGCAATATCCTTGGTATTTAAAACTTTTCTTTATCTATCGATATATGTAGCTTCGATGATGCTTCGAAAGAAATCATAACACTACAAACACCACCATGACGCAGTTGAGTTAACAGCACTTGAGTTGTTGTGTCAGCGCAGCATTTTCCATATCTTATAAAGGGTCTTTCAACAAGACATGTCATATGAAATTTCTCTCCATTTTTTGAGGTGGCAACAAAAAAACTGTCAATCGATGACGTTTGACATAGAAAAACTAGGAGATTTTCGGATATGGATCGATACACACTCGCACATCGCATTAAAATAGTAAAAATTCACTACAAAAACAGTGAAATTATCGCGAACACCATTCGTAAAGTTCGTATTGTTTTCGGCCATCATCTAGCGCTTTCTCGCACAGGTATAGTCAAATTAATCGATAAATTCGAGCGTTTTTGACAAGTCAGTGATGTAAAGATCTCAACTCGTGGTCGTTCGGCTAGTTCAACTGAAAATAACGCAGATATAGCTGAGAGTGTGGCTGAAAACCCAGGTTTGTCCATTTCGAGAGGATCACAGGAATTGGGCCTATACACAGCTGCTTTGCACCGTATTTTGTTTTGTTTTTTGTTTATGTTTATGTTTATTTGGAAATAATGTAGGCATAATTTTGCATAAAGATCTTGGCATACAAGCTTAAAAAGAGCAGTTGACACAAGAATTTATGTCTTTAGACCAGTGTCGACTACGAAGTACCCTCGCGAGGTAAGCGACACTTCGTCATTTTACGAAACATGAGAAAGTAAATGAGCCAAATGCTATTGCTGTGGAGACTGCTTTAGACCATAGAAAAAGCCGTATATTCGCTGATAGGATGCTGAAAATGCATGAACCCAGCATGAATCATGACTTCTCAAACAAAATTATTCTGATGAGGCCCATTTTCATCTGTCTGGGCATGTGAATAAGCAAATTTGTCGCATATGGGGCTCCGAAAACCCAAGAGAAATATTCGAACAACCCCTCCATCCACAAAGAGTGACAGTTTGGTACGGTTTTTGAAGTGACGGTGTCATTGGGCCATATTTTTTCGAAAATGATGCTGGTGCGATCGTTTCAGTGAATGGATTCCGTTACTGAACTGACTTTTTTGGCCTGAAATTGATGCTATGAACGTGGACAACGTTTATTTTCAGCAGAACGGCGCCACATGCCATACAGCTGATGAAACAATAGCTCCTTGGCGTGAAAAATTACTTGAACGTGTGATTTCTCGAAATGGAGACTTTGATTGGCCGCCGAGATCGTGCGTCTTAACCAACATAAGACTTTTCTATTTGGGGCTGCGTTAAAGACACAGTCTACGCCAATGCTTCAGCAAATATTCAAGCACCCGAAAACAATTTTAGAGCTGTTATTCGCGAGATACAGTTTATATGAGAAGTTATGAGAAAATGTGATGAAAAATTTCATCCTAAGAATGACGCCATATGCAAGAAAAACCGCGACGGACATTTGGGAGGTATTGTGCTCCATTACCAACCTCAGAGTTTGTATTTTGGATTAAAATAAAATTGTCAACTCTTTTCGCAAAAAGATTGCGTTTTTTTTTTTTAATTTAAGATGACACCTCTTGTTGAATGGCCCTATATTTGCAGTGCGTATAGATTTTACGTGAAACCTGCTATAAAGTGCATAACTCCTTTATATTTTACTGGCTTTATCTTATAAAAGCTATTAAATAATCCTTTTATATAAATTACTGTGAAAGTCCTAGAGCCACACGTTCCACCTATCAGACATTTTGACTGGAAAACAAACATAAATTTAGGTTTTTTATAGAATATCTAAAATTTTGAACAAAAAAAAGAAAAAAAATAACGCTGTAGGCCAAGACCAACTAGGTTGTTGCTAAGCAACTAACTGGCTCTAGAGTTGAAAGGCTGAAATTGCTGCCAACTTGTTTGTTTTTTTCTAAAAAGCAAATAATAGTTTTGTTGTTTTTGGCATGAAGTGAGCCAAGTACGAGTATCACCTGATCAGGCAACAGCCAATACCAACGAACATGTAAAAAACAAAAACAAATACATTGAAAATAAAAGTGACTGCAGGACATTTTTGCATGTTGCAGCAACAGCAGGGTAAATATATCAAGCAAAAAGAACAGAAGTGGAAAAGCAATAAAGAAAGAATGCACATGAAATAGCAAGTTTAAGAAAGAAAAAAAACAACAGTAGCTTAAAAAATAGCAATAAATATAGAACATATTTGATGAAAAATAAAGATAAAACAAAAAGAAAACATTTTAAAAAATATTAAAAAAATATAACTAAGTTCATTCTTTTCCCTCACTCCGCATAAATCTTTTGCTTCTTGCAACTTTAACATGCAACCATTAACTGACGGCTTGCTTGCGCCTGAATGTAGGCTTTGCTTTTTCGAATTGCATGCTGCAGCGGAGACACGCGATACACACGCTTTCATCGCACACTCATACATACATATTTGAATGACATGTTTGACATTTCCGTTTAAATGGCTCATCAATTTTAGTCAGCTCAACGTTATGACTTTCAGCCTTGCAACAACTGCCACACGTTTGCATGAAGGGCGCTCATCCTGTGATTTTGCTATCGCTGTCGCTTGTTTGATTTTATGCTTTTCTGCTGCTCTTCCACTCTTTTACACTTTGACTTTTTTGTGAGAGCAGGCTTGTCTTGTAGAGTGGAGGGGGGGAGCGGGCGTTGGTTGGAACATAGTACAAGTTTAACTAAGTGACGAATTTTTATCCATAGCGACAGCAGTTAAAGCCAGAAAATCCGGAAATCGAATTTTTGCATCAGAATATTTTCTACCGTGAAATATAAGACTAAATATATGGAAATATATGGACTTTTAAAAGTTATGCTTTATTGCTTTAAAGTGGGTTATAAGCGTAAATTCTCACGAAAATAAGTTTTCTAAGGTGAAAAACATAACTTTTATTAATTCAGAGAGAGCATTAAAAATTTTTATTCGAAAAATATCTGAAAGCTTTTAACCATTAAATTTGCCAGAAAATTTACATTTGCTGGAATCACACACAAACAAGTACTTTCACTACAACATCAAATTTTGAGTATGCACGATGTTTACATTGTTGTTGTTGTTGTTATTTTTAAGTGCATTTCCTTTGTTTTCTTTCATGCTCTCTTCCTTTGCTTCTACCTACCACATCACCACATAAAATCGATAGGAGCAATTTTTACACGCACGTCACGAAATATCAAAAAATTAGAGCCAAACTAACTTTATATGTTTATATGTATGTGTGCCTTGATAAAATTTCGGTGTGGCTACATTGCTATATTTATTGAATAACATTGAATACGTTGGGACAAAGCTCAGTTTTAATGCGAAATCCTTTCCTTTTGACGTGAGAAAGTTACGTTTTACGCACAGGTTTCCAAAAAAGTTAAAAATGGCATTTTTTTAAAATTGCATTGAATTGTTACTCGCTGAGTATAGGTGCTATGATTAAAACAATGGTACGCACGTAAAGGTTAATTCTTTGAATTCATTATTAAAAAAAATTAAAAAAAAATTCCATCATCCGGGTGCGGTGAGAGCTGATGCAACGGAACTGAAAATTTGTTACATGGAATTATTACTCGTCGAGTATTGGTGTAAGGGTAAAAAGATGATTTAATTAATGTCTAAAAGGCCTGTTCTAAGCACTCACAACAAAATTAGACAAACAATTTCTGACGTCATGGGGACACAGAGAGAGCCGCTCAAAGATCGATACTGCAACATGCATGCAACGGCGTTGCATTAAATTATTACTCGGTGCGTATATAAGCTACGATAAATGTTTAAAAACGAAAATTAAGGATTTATACTTGGCCTTACAATAAAAATAAAATCAAAAAAGATCTGACGTCGTCAGATCAAGAAGATAGCAGCTTATGCAACAGAAATGTAGTATCGTTGCATGGAATTATTACTCGCTCAGGAGATGTGTTACAACGAAAAAAATAAAAAAATTGTTTTCACCAAGATTCCACCAGATAAGATTAAGTGGTTCAGGGTGGGATCCACTTAATTCAGTGTGCAATGCTACAACAATGGAAAAACGTTGCATGGAATTATAACTCTGTGACTACTGGAGCAACGCTTAATTTTATGGAACGAAAATGAAGGTGAGGTCTTCGAGCACATAAAAAAATAAAACAAAATAAATTGACGGTGTTATGAAACCCTTCAGGGAACCGCCTAACCCTTTCAGACCGTGATGCATCGTTTGTGCGGGTGGGTTCTATCTTTAATATTTCCACTTTTATTTAACGAATGTAATAAAGAACGAAATGAATCGATTGTGCTTGTTATTGTTTTCTTTTGTTTCTCACACTGTTCCGCGATTCGCTTTACCGTTACTTGAACACGCGTGGAATTCTTGGTAAACTTTTTAGTTTTGTCAAAATGAGTCGCAGAGGTAATTTGTGTCTTCAATTACAAAAATATAAAGTGTAAAACTTCAGTGTATAACTAGTGAAGTTAACGCAATTGGATTTAAAAAATAATAAATTTTGATGTTTCAAATAAATTTGAATCATTTGTTGCTAAAAAAATGGGTTTCAGATAAAGTTGCATCAATTGTGCGTGTCCTGAAAATCCTTGAAGGATATGTAAATTGCGAAACCTAAACATTGAGAATATTTTCATTCCATATAACGCCCATACATTCCAAAAATCATAAAAAAATGTTCAGTAAATAAGCGTCGGGTCTGAAAGGGCTAATGTAACGTAAATGTATCATTGTTGCAAGGATTACCAGGTGTACAAGTATGAAACCGATGTTTTAATCCTTGAAATAAAGGCTTTTATTCGAAAAGTATTTAGATTTCATTCAAAGTATGTTTCACCGGAATAGATGCATTTATTTAATCTTTCTGGAAGTGTGTGGATCCCTTGCCAGTAAAAGTTTGTATTTTTTGAAGCGAACCAATCGTCATTTTCTGACATCTTCTTAGCAAGTGAAGTGCTGCTCACCAACATCAACATTAACATTAACATTAACATTAACATTAACATTAACATTAACATTAACATTAACATTAACATTAACATGAACATGAACATGAACATGAACATGAACATGAACATGAACATGAACATGAACATGAACATGAACATGAACATGAACATGAACATGAACATGAACATGAACATGAACATGAACATGAACATGAACATGAACATGAACATGAACATGAACATTAACATTAACATTAACATTAACATTAACATTAACATTAACATTAACATTAACATTAACATTAACATTAACATTAACATGAACATGAACATGAACATGAACATGAACATGAACATGAACATGAACATGAACATGAACATGAACATGAACATGAACATGAACATGAACATGAACATGAACATGAACATGAACATGAACATGAACATGAACATGAACATGAACATGAACATGAACATGAACATGAACATGAACATGAACATTAACATGAACATTAACATTAACATTAACATTAACATTAACATTAACATTAACATTAACATTAACATTAACATTAACATTAACATGAACATGAACATGAACATGAACATGAACATGAACATGAACATGAACATGAACATGAACATGAACATGAACATGAACATGAACATGAACATGAACATGAACATGAACATGAACATGAACATGAACATGAACATGAACATGAACATTAACATTAACATTAAAAATAACATAAACATTAACATTAACATTAACATTAACATTAACATTAACATTAAAAATAACATTAACATTAACATTAACATTAACATTAACATTAACATTAACATTAACATTAACATTAACATTAACATTAACATTAACATTAACATTAACATTAACATTAACATTAACATTAACATTAACATAAACATTAACATTAACATTAACATTAACATTAACATTAACATTAACATTAACATTAACATTAACATTAACATTAACATTAACATTAACATTAACATTAACATTAACATTAACATTAACATTAACATTAACATTAACATTAACATTAACATTAACATTAACATTAACATTAACATTAACATTAACATTAACATTAACATTAAAATTAACATTAACATTAACATTAACAATAACATTAACATTAACATTAACATTTACATTAACACTAACATCTGATGAGAATAAGTTTAGGAACAAAGGAAAGAATATAGACAAGGATAAAGAAACATTGTCACGTCGATAATTTTCTTCCATTGACTTTGACAATTGTATCAAATATATTTCAACTCACAACTTCCACCAACATCCGCTAAGAGATAAGCACGTACTTTAGAAGTCATTCACCATTCCCGACAAAAATGGTTTCGAACCAACCCCTTGTTTCATTATTAAAAAAGACAAAAATAAATAAGATGAACAAACGTGTTGTTTTCGAAACCAAATTGAATTTAATTAGTAGACAACAAATAATTAAACATTCCTTCTTAGCTAATAACAGGGGGTTGAAAAGTCAAAGTAAGAACTTACAAACGTCGATAATGAGACGATTTATCTGATCATTAAAATCAAACAACCAAAAGTTAATGAAACATTGAACAATACTTTTGCGAGAACGCATTCATGCAAACTTTAACAAGCTCTAGGAATAAAATGAGTACAAAAATAATGAAAATTATTGTGGGGCAGAAAGGTGGAGAAATAAGTGTTTGCAAAGCACTCTACATCAAGTTTCAAAGAAGAGGTGTTTCTATAGAGACGAAGAAATAGAAAATAAGATAAAGAAATTGTTCTAAACTTTTATGAGGAAAAAGAGATGAAAACCGTTGACCATGAAAAGGAAAATGTGCAAAAAATTGCAATCAAACTAAAGTGCACTTACACTTTTACACTCAAGTACACTGGCACACAACGCTGCTGCTCATGTATTCATGTATAGACACACTCATATAACGGTGCTTATTCACTCAATGTTATTAAATGTCATAATGACAAGCAGCTTACGAAACAAAAAAAAAAAAATAGTGTTGTTGCTCATCATGATGTTGACTTTCGTGATGATTGTTATTGTTATTGTTATGAGAGAAAATTGAAGCAGCATCGAAACAATTGCTTGTGTGCCTGCACACTCTCACAACATACATATGCATTATTATATATGTATGTATGAATGTCTTAAGAAAACTCAAGCATTTACAAGCATTTTAAGTAAATGTGCTGCAAGTGTAGCACATTTTAAGTAGCATAAAATTATTGTGGTGCTTACTTTTGGTCTAGTTAAGATTCTCGAATGTTCTTGGTAATTTTGATAAATAAACCATCATCTGCTGGTGTATGTTTCAAAATTGAGTTTAAATCGATGACAAGTTGAATGCCAATTGAATGCAAGACACTTTAAAAAAAAGCTGCGTCTAAAAAAAAAAATACTATCGCTGAGCTGTTAATTACATCTTCAAATTTCGACAAGCACAAGAGTTGTTTCCACTTTCGTTGCCTGGCAATATTTTACATGGAAAACTGTTGCTATCACTTCCAGTTCTTCCAAAACCTGGGTTCGAAGATGAAAAGATGGGGGGTCTTCATTACCTAAAGCAAATAATCCTTATTTGAAGAGATACGCGGAGAGAAAACATCAAGCATTACATGTTTCAGCTTAGAATCAACCATACATTTCTCAATTCAAGCATAATTTTGCTATGATACAAATGATAATATGAAAAAATGCTTAGTTCATGAAACATTTGCTTAAAACAAGAATATTTTTTTTATATTCAAGACTAATATTTGCTTGAATAGAGAAAAATTTCCTTGTTCAAGTAAGAATTTGCTGAAAACTAGAATAACTTCCTTGAATTGAGAAATTGATTTTCTTTGAATTGAGAACAATTTGCTTGATTCAATTAAAGAATCATTTCAATAAAACGAAAAAGAAATAAGATAAAAATGATCCCCAAATCTGATGACCACTACCGCAAGCGAAAAACTGACAATGATTTACGGATATGCACTTGGAACATCCCAACTCTTAATTGGAATGGTGCCCCTATCCAACTGATAGATATCTTAGAAAGATACAAGGCTGATATCACTGCAATCCAAGAAATGCGATGGAAGGGACAGGGTTGCTTACGGCAAGCATCCTGTGATATCTACTACAGCGGCCATGCGGAGAAGCACGAATTTGGATGCGGATTCGTGGTTGGCAAGCGACTACGGCATCATGTCCTGCGATTCACACCTGTGAACGAACGACTTGCCATAATCCGTGTCAAGGCAAGATTCTTCAATATAAGCCTGATTTGTGCGCACGCTCCGACAGAAGACAAGGACGATGAGACCAAAGACAGCTTCTACGAGCGCCTTGAAGAGGCCTATGAGCGCAGCCCCCGCCACGACATAAAAATCGTGCTTGGTGACTTCAACGCCAAGGTGGGAAAAGAAAATATCTTTGGTCCAACAGTCGGAAAGTTCAGCCTCCATGACAATACCTCCGATAACGGAATGAGGCTGATTGACTTTGCCGCAGCGCGAAACATGGTCGTTAGTAGCACTAGATTCAAGCATCTCAATATTCACAAAACAACTTGGTTGTCTCCTGATCAAAAGACGCGCAACCAAATTGATCACGTTTTGATTGACGGAAGACACTCTTCCAGTGTTTTAGATGTACGCACGATCCGTGGTGCCAATATAGACTCGGATCATTATCTTGTCGCAGTCAACACGTCTGTGCGCAACCAAGAATGCGCGCAATCCAGCACAGAGAAAGCTAGATGTTGAAAAGCTGCTATCAAAACGAACAGCCGAAGACTTCGCTACTCGACTGTCACTCCTGCTTCAAGAAAGCACTCCTCCGATCGACGATATACGCGCAGTGGAATCACATTTCCCACTCTATGCGTACGGCTGCCGAAGAGGTGATTGGCTATCACCGCCCTCGCCGAAACCAGTGGCACGACCAGGAGTGTCGAGACGCCACTGCAGAAAAAGACGCTGCCTACAAAGCCACCCTGCAGTCGGTTGTAACGCGTGCTGCTAAAGAGCGATACAAAGGGAAGAGGAGGGAAGAGAGACGCATTTTCAGGCGAAAGAAAAGGAAAGCGGAAAAGCGTAAGTGCGAGAAAATGGAGATGCATGGTGACAGGAATGAGATTCGAAAATTTTTCGAAAAAATAAGACGCCTGGCCGATGGTTTCAAGACCGGGGCCTCTTCCCGTAAGGATGAAAATGAGAATCTAGTGACAAATATCCAGAGTGCACTGACGATGTGGAGGGAACACTTCTCTAGGCTTCTGAATGGTGACGACGACAACAATCCCGCCACGAGATGTTATCCCGGAAGCCCCAATTGTGCAAGACAGCATTGAAGTTCTGCTGACCGACCATAGTGAAGTCTTGAAAGCTATATCTCGGCTTAAAAACAAAAAAGCGGAGCTCTTCAAGACTGGAGACGAAGCTATATTTTAATGCATTCATGAGCTTCTATGCAGAATATGGTCGGAAGAATGCATTCCAAATTATTGGAACCTTAGTGTGATCTGCCCAATCCACAAAAAAGGCGATCCCACCATTTACGCCTACTTCCGTGGGATAAGCCTTCTTAATATCGCATATAAGGTCCTGTCGAGCGTATTATGTGAAAGACTGAAGCCCATCGTAGACCAGCTGATTGGACCTTATTAGTGTGGCTTCAGACCTGGTAAATCCACCATAGACCAGATATTTACGCTACGACAAATATTGGAGAAGACCCTAGAAAAACAAATTGACACACATCATCTTTTTGTCGATAATAAAGCCGTCTTCGACAGTCCAATAAGGAATCATCTAAACTCTACCATGTCTGAATTTGGTATTTCTGCAAAGCTCATCCGTCTTTGCAGAATGACACTAAACAACACCAGCAGCACAGTTGAAATCGGGAAGGATCTCACTTTCTCATTCGATACCACACAAAGTTTTAGACAAGGTGATTCCTTATCGTGCGACTTTTTCAACCTTATGATGGTGAAGGTCATCCGAGCTGCTGATTTGAGACGCAGTGGCACGATATTCTACAAAAGTATTATGCTAATGGCGTATGCTGATGATATTGATATCATTGGCCATAATACGCGCGAAGTCAGTGCAGCATTCTCCAGATTAGCGAAAGAGTCAAGTCGAATGGGTCTTGTAACGGGTGTTTTTTTTAGGGGTTTGTTTTTCGAATAGAGATAAAACTGGCATTTTGTGGTCAAATCTGGCAACTCTAATGTCATTTATGTTCAGTTTGGTTTGCCATTTCGTCATGAACAGGTTGACAAAAGAACAACGCTTGCAAATCGTGCAAATTTATTTCGAAAATAATGGTTCAGTTCGCGAAGTTTACCGCAAGCTCCGTCCATTTTATGGTCGACATAATCGTCTATCAGAGAAATTAATTCGGTTAACCATGGGTCGTTTTCGCACTACGTTTACTCTATGTGATAATACGCATCCGCAGAGACGTCGAACAGTGCGCACCGAAGAAACAATTGTCGCTATAGAGCAAAATGTTGAAGAGGACACGAATGAATCGATTCGCCACTGTGCACAGCAATTGGAGCTTTGTCCATCAACTTTATGGAAGATTTTGCGCAAAGATCTTGGCTTGCGACCTTACAAGATCCAGCTTGTGTAAGAATTAAAGCCGCGAGACCATGCAATGCGTCGTGATTTTGGTGTATGGGCCGAAAATGAGATTGATCTCGATGCTGATTTTCATCGCAAAATTTTGTTCAGTGATGAGGCTCATTTTTGGTTGAATGGCTACGTCAACAAGCAAAATTGCCGCATTTGGAGTGAAGAAAATCCACATGAGATCCTTGAGACGCCATTACATCCACAAAAACTGACTGTTTGGTGTGCTCTATGGGCTGGTGGAGTCATTGGGCCATACTTCTTCCGAAATAATGCTGGAGAGTCAGTTATCGTTAATGGAGACCGGTATAGAGCCATGATAACCGACTATTTTGTTCCCGAATTGGATGGCATGAATGTGGATGAGTTGTGGTTCCAACAAGACGGCGCTACATGCCACACAGCGCACGTCACAATCGATTTATTGAAGGAAACATTCGATGAGCGCATAATTTCGCGGAATGGACCTGTCAACTGGCCACCAAGATGTGTGATTTGACACCATTGGATTATTTTCTTTGGGGATATGTGAAGTCGCTCGTCTACGCCAACAAACCAGAAACGTTAGGGGACTTGGAGGCCAACATTCGTGGCGTTATTGCCAACATACGGCCCCATATGCTCGAAAAAGTGGTTGAAAATTGGACCTGTAGAATTGGCTTTATTCGAGCCAGCCGCGGCGGCCATATGCCCGAAATCTTATTTAAACATTAATGGCATAAAATTATCCTTCCAACAAAGCCAAATTGATGGACATTAAAACGATTTTCTTGTGTTTTATTTCAATTCGAAGTTCTATACCTCTAAAAAAAAACACCTTTTAGTGAATGCAGATAAGATGAAATACCTAGTGTCAACAAATAAACAGTCCCAGCGTCTTGGAAACCATGTCACTGTTGACAACATCTCGTAAGAGATTGTTAAGGATTTCGTGTACCTGCACGCAAAGAAATTTTTCGTTTACCACAACTGAAAAATTCACCAACTATATTTCGTTTGCGAGCTGTATTTGCCGCAAACGAATATTCAGTTGTCACAACTTAAAAATATATCTTATATATATAAACCGCAAGCTATTTCGGTCATTATTATTTATTATATTAATAATCTTTCTCATTATGTCCGTCCGTCTTCTTATGGATTCCACCTCTGTTGCTATCTTCGTCCGCGTATTAAGCAAACTACCAATTTCCTTATATAGTAACAATTTGTCCAAAAAGTTACTCTAAACTATAAGCGTTATGTTTATACAACGAAGGGAAAAATAAACAAAATTTTCAGTTGGGAAAAACGAAGTTTTCAATTGCTGCAATTTAAAAATCACTCGCGTTTATGACAAACGAAATTCATTTCCTGCAACTAAATGACTCGTTTCTCACAACTGAAAATTTTGTTTATTTTTCGTTCAACGTTTATGACAACTGTTGAAACGTTTGCAATAAACGATTTCAAGCACGACAAACGAAGTTCGTTTGCGGCAAACTGGCGATAAACGTTTTTTTTTCTTTGCGTGTGGGATTCAGTATTAACTCTTTCAACGATGTCAGTAATAAGATTAATGGCATCATTTTATAAATCACCGTGATGAAACGCAACGCTAACGCGGCGCATCACTTGGATTAAAAATTTGCATTTTATTAATCACTACGTTATTGCGTTAGCTATGTTACGTTACCACGGTGAGCTGTCAGTCAACAACAGTTTAGGGTTGTCACATGTAAAATAAAACTAGCATCATTATTGCAAATCTTTGAAATATTTAAGATTCACCAAATTCTGACTTGTTGGCAACCATATCAGCTGTTCTTTTCAGCCATCATTAAATTGAAATTGCAATATAAACGCCAAACACTGGCGTACACATTTGCTACCTGCGATAGTTTTTTTATTTCTTTTAGCAACATTTCGAACTGTTTGTTCGTTGTTGCTGTCTTCAAGCTATATTGAAACGATATATGTAAACATTAAAGAATATATGAGTGAAACAAACAGTTATTACCCTTTCAATACCAACTTATTCGTTCTAACGGCAGCTCAAGAGCAAGTGATGAAAGTGACAGTTCAAGTGAACGAATTTCAAGTGCAGCGTTTTATAAAATGCGAACTTTTTACTGTTTTCATTACGCTATTGCGTTACTCAACGCTGAAGATCACGGCGTGATGCGTTGCGTTTTATAAATTGCTAATTTCAACAACGCAGCGTGAAGTGATGTGCAGGGATTTATAAAATGATGCTATAAGTGAAGGATAACTCTTGCCAACAGGTGTTTATTTGGGCTAAGTAAGCAATTGAGAAGCAGAGCCTTCTCTCGACAAACAAACCTCACGCTCTATAAGTCACTAATCATGCACGTTCTATTATATGCAGCACAAACCTGGACGTTGAGCAGTTCTGATGAAAAGACTTTGGGAGCCTTCGAGAGAAAGATGCTTCGTTAGATCGTCGGTATAATCGGCGTCGTTGGCGAGTGCCGAATTCGACGGAACCACGAGCTGTATGAGCTGTATGCTGACATCGACATTGTGAAGAGCATTAAAATCGAGCGGCTCCGCTGGCTCATGTTGAGCGAATGGAAAACGACGCTCCAGCGAAAAAAATATTCGATTCGGTGCCCGGTGGTGGTCAACGCAGAAGAGGACGGCCACAGCTTCGCTGGAAGGATCAGGTGATGGATAACCTGACCACGCTTGGTGTTTCCAACTGGCCCCAGCAAGCGCAGAACAGAAATGGCTGGCGCAATTTCTTATACGAGGCCAAGACCGACCTACGGTTGTAAGCGCCAGATAAGTAAGTAAGTAAGTAATAAAGATTAAAAAAAAAAAAAAAAAAATAGCGAAACTTACAGTAGTTCCAGCAGTTCACCTTGGCAGCGAAATCAGCCAAGGCGGTAAATTAAAATATGAATAAAATAAGAATTATTTAAAGAATTAACATGATTTTATAATAAATGAAAAACCCATTTTTTAAGACTTACGGACAGCGCTAAAATGTTCAGTTGGCAATATAAATATTGAAATAATCACAAATAATGTCGAATGCAAATGAACAACTGATTGAAAAGAAACTGGAAATGCAGCTGAGAAAATAGTTTAGAAGCTTCTACAAAGTTGACCTCAAAAATTCACAATGACTGTAAAGATGATGTGTTGTTGGTATTTTTTAAAAAAACATTTATTCTTGCATAATTGAGAAGGTAACAAAAATGTTTAAAAATTACCTTCATTATAACATGTGCTGTACTGTTGCCATGATGACTCCATCATTGCCATGGTCAGAGATGTTAATTTGAAAATTTAAAAAATAAAACACAAATATAAAAAAAAAAAAACAAAAAATACAAAATTTAAAATTCAAAAAATGTAAATTTCAATTGAAGCAAGACCATTAAATGAAGAAAGCAAAGGGAGTAGAAAATTGTTTGCGGTTGACTTTGCAATAAAGTTGAAATAAACGTTTCAGCGAAATTAATATTTCATACGCTCAAAGCGGAGAAGACAATTTATGCAAGAAACAAATGCCGGATGAACGCTAGAGAGCAAATTTTTGTTCGGTATTTTGTTTGAAATTTCGCACAAATGCTGCACTGTATCCGCCAAAATAAAAGCAAAAAACAAAAACAAAAAACAAAAAATTACTTCCGCTCGTGTTTGTTTGTGCTACAAAAAAAAAAAAAATATGAGAGAAAAAACAACAAAAATTATTAATATCCAGGCAACATATTTTGACAGCATGTGTGCGAGCTTATTTGGTGTGTTTGTTTCTGCATGTGTGAGTGTGTGTTTGCTTCGACTCGTGGGTGTAGTTTTCAAAATTTTCATTCCAGCTAAAGAGGATGTTTTTATCATTTATATGCAAACAAAGATGAAAGGATGTTAATTTTCAGATTAATTAAAACGTGCTGAAAAATTATAAACTTCAGTTATTTTTGCGTATGTTTTAAATATATTTTCCATTTTATTTGAAGTCGCCTCCGCAGCACTGCCTGAGCACATGTTTAAACATATTTTTATTGCGGCAGGGTGCGGCATTTAATGTCAATAGTTTTTTTTTTTTTATTGTATTTGTTTGTGTTTGTTCAACAAATAGATTGTTAAACACACAACAATGTCTTCATTTATCTTCGTCTTGACTATTGTGCGCACCTGTCGGCGGGGCAGCCAATTAATTTTATTAAATTATTGTTTGCTCTTGATTTTTTTTCTGTTTATTTTTTCTTGGTATTTTGTCAGTTTTATTGCTGTTTTTTTCTATTTACTATGAAATGTGTTGGTTTTTCCTTTAATTGTGCTCAGAAGAGCTTAACTATTCCAACACAATAGAAATAGCAACACAACGCAGAATTTAGGCATACCTTTAGGCGCTTAAGTTTGCATGATGTTATATTTTGGTTTTTTTTTTGTTTGTTTTTTTCTGTTTGTTTTTTTTTTTTTTGTTCTCTTTTTTTTTGTTTTTTTTTTTTTTTTTTTTTTGTTATTTCTGCCATTCACCTCTGTCATATTGACATTTTCTTTTGTGCCAAGTCATAATAGCTAGAAAAACACTGACATTTATTTGTGGACATATCGTAAATCGAATACTTACTCTATTTTAGTAAAATTACTATTCAAGCAAATGGCTGGGGATGAATAATGTGAGTGGTGGGGGGTTGGATTAGTGACGAAGCGTGTTAATCGAAAAGCTTTTAAGCTATACATTGTATGGTATTCTATTCATTTACAAACAAATTATAGTTATTGAGTTATTTCACACTCAATGGAAAAGAAAGAAGCAAAAGTACTTTTAGAATTTAGTACCCCTAGGTAATGAAAAGAATTAGCAACACACTGGACAGCTTTTCTTTGTATGCCTACACTTACTCATCGGCAGTAGTCATTTATTTCTAAACATCACTTTGTTGAGTAACTACCAAACACTCCATTCTTCTAAACCAAAGCGGAATTATAAATGCTTTCACGGCAAATGTTACGTTATTTGACTCTTTTAAAAATGTAAACATTTCATTGTATTAAGAATGATATAACAAGATAACGCGTTTCGCAAATAAGAGAGGGAGATAGAGCATGACGTCATCCAGCGCTATTGTCATACTTTGGAAGAATTCGACTTTGGGGCCCACGCCTTAATATTTTTTTTTTCTTATTTTTATAATATGTATATGGACCTCCTAAACCTATTGGTGCAATTTGTCGGTCTCGAATGGTTTAGGAGATAAAAATCGTGAAAGTTTAAAAATTTATATTTTTTCGTATTAGATATATTTTTATACAGAAGAGCACATATTTTTATTCTACTTTTTTGTACACTGAAAAAATAATGTTTTAAAATTGACAACAATTGTTATTAATTCGACGAATTTTGTGTTTAAAAAATAGCTTGCAACAAATTTCGTCAAAGTAAGAGCAAATGCGTTCGAAACTTTTGAAAAATATATGAAAAAAAAGGCAAATTATGAACACATTGTGTTCAATTTGAAGCTAATGTTTCTTTTTTTTTCAGTGTAAGAATTTATTTTCAATCTCGTCAATTTGCCTAAGCGATCGCACATTTGCATACGTTTTTGTTAAGCAGAAGCGCTGCGTGACGTCATGCACTCAATTTAGAAAGAGAGCATTAGATAACGGGACTGCGGAACGCGATATCTTGTCTCTATTATTCTTGCGTTTCTATAAGGTAGACAATAAAGAGCTGCACAAATGCATTTGCTTCTTTGAATACATCAAGTTGAAAAATGTTCCTTTTGCAAAAGTAAGGGGGGTTTGTCATACATATCAACGCTCTCCGGCTCTTCCTTTGAAGTTGAAAAATGTTCCTCTTGCAAAAGTAAGGGGGGTTGGTCATACATATTAACGCTCTCCGGCTCTTCCTTATAGCTATACATCAGTGGTGTTCACAAGCATACTACCACAGTTTTCAACTTGTGTGAGTAGCACTCTCGCTGAAACATTTTGTGCAGTGCAAAACACTCGACCAAGCGACATGAACCTTTGAACCTTGAAGTTTCAGCTTGAAGTTTAAGCGCCAACTGATTGAGAGAACTTCGTGCGTGTAATCGTGTACGTGTTTCGATTCTCGAATAAAGCCGTCGAGTCTCACCACGCGTGGCACGACGTGAACATCACTGCTATACATCAGTGGTGTTCAAACTTATACTTCCACAGTTTTCAACTTTTGTACTTGTGTTAGAAGCAGGTATTAAGCAAGAATTGCGTTATAATTATCATAACCATTATGAATATCATTATCATTATCATTTTCACTATCATTATCAACATAATTATTATGATTATTATTACTATTCTGCACTCATAACTAGAGATGAGTCGATATTTTGGTAGCAGTGATTCTTTCACAGCTACTCGAAAGTAGCAATCGCAGTCTGCTACCAAAATATTTCAGTCACAGTGATTGCTACTCCTGTTATTTTTTTTTGGTTTTACAAGTAAAGTATTAATCACAGTAGCAGTGACAGTGATTCCCAAAAGCTTTGAGTATCGAATAATTTCTGCTACTGGTATTTTACAAGATCACATTAGCAGTGATCGGGTATGGGCACCACTACATTTAAATCTTCTATGTTGTTTATGTGTTCGTCTTTTGTCTTTGATTTGTTGTTGCGTTTTGTGTTGCTACATAAGCCTTTGCTCTCAATTCTTGCGCTTAACGCTCCCAGAGCGCTCTCTGCCCATACCCGGCAGTGATTTTTATTTCAGGGAATATATCGCACCCTAAATACAAAAGGGGCACAACTCAAAATTCTCAATTATTCAGTAGAGGCAAAAAACTGTTTATGTAAAAATGGTTGCAAGATTTAAAGAAAATATTGTTCCATTATGAAAAAATACAATATTGAAGAAGGTTCTGCTATATTTTTTTCAATATTATATTATGTTTGCGAAAATAAAACAAAATTTTGATTTATTAATCTTTAACTGAAATTTTTTCGATTAACTAGTGATATTATCTCAAGTTGTGCCTTTTCAACTGATAAAATGTTTTACTTTTGTAAGTTTCCTGACCGTCGACTGAATAGAAGAATAAGAATAATAAGAAAATTCACAGGAGTGATTAAATGTATGTTTTTATTTAAATGTTTCTATTTTAAAATAAAGCTTTATTCATTTCATTTCTTGGATTTTTTGATTCACTATTTTTGTTTTAATAAACCTCCGCGTGACGTTCAATACATTTTTACACGTATTTATCATGATGAACTGAGAACGCACAAAAAAATTTACTTTAATATTCTTTAATCGTCTTCATTTTTAGAATTTCGTGAGAACTAATCTCTGCACTTTCTTAATATAACTTTCTTGTCATCTATACCACACCTAAATTAAACCTAACGAAGCGTAAAAAAAGTGACGTTCAATACAATGCTTGGGGACTATATGTAAATCGAAAGCCAAATTCGCGATGACAATGTTTTGAGAATAACAACAAAATAAAATATAAGAAATAAATGCTATCATTACAAAACAGTTATTATATGTTAAATTTTTGCATTGTTGTCAACTTTTTTTTCAAATTTTTCATCAAAAAGTGTAACTGGGGACACATGTTTTTGTATTAAGCGGGTATGAGAGAGCAATATAACATTCTTCAAAACAAATATGCAAACAATTTTAGGATTCTGAAAAATATATTTTGTCAATAAATATTCTTTAGTGATCACTTTCTCATGTTTTATTTGTTTTTTCCCTTTTGTTTTTACCTAAAAACAGAGTTAAAAGAGCGGGGACAAAAAAAGAGCATTTTGTATGCAATTGACTGATCCATACACAAATACACACAAAGCAACTTCAGACGCAACATCAACTCTTTGCGGCTGAAGCCATCGCCGCACAGTGGGAGGACTTCATACAAGTTTTGGCCATAATTAGTAAAAATAAACCCAGAGCTTTTAAATTTGGTATGAATGCTTTGTACAGTTAAAAATTAAATATATATAAGTTTGGATCAAATCCGCCCACAGACACGCCCATCTTCCATACGAATTTTTTTGCAGAAAATTGTAAAAATAAACGTAGAGCTTTCAAATTTCATATGAATGCTTTGCATACTTAAATATGAAATATATATAAGTTTGGATTAAATCCGCCCGCAGACGCACCCACCTTCCATACAAATTTGTTTTGCAGAAAATAGTAAAAATAAAAGTAGAGCTTTTAAATTTGGTATGAATGCTTTGCATACTTAAATATTAAATATATTTAAGTTTGAATCAAATCCACCCGCAGACACGCCCAATTTTTTTTTAATAGAAGTTGTAATCTTGAAGTTAGTCTTTACAAAATATTCTGGCATAATGTATTGGAAAAAAGTCTTATTTCAACACATATCAAAGTAGCACAAAGTAGAAATCAAATAATATACCAAAATAATATACCACGAAATTTATCACTTTTTACAGTGATAGAGGCAGAACTCGAAAAAAAACTCTTTATGTGTAATAAAAGTAATCAGTCGTTCTTGAGCACGTAAACGCAACTAAAAATAATTCTCTTTAGTTGATCGTGCAGAAGCAAGACACTTGACATAAAAATAGACATAACGGCATTTTTCCAGTTAAAGAAGATAGTGATGAGACGGAAATTTTTATAGTAGTTAGAGATGTGTAATGTGAATCAGTTTATGGGAAAAAGTAGATTTTGAAAATTTTTGAGTTGTGCCCCTTTTGTATTTAGGGTGCGATATGTTGATTTTGTGTTAATTTAGTATTGTGAGTTCCGCGCGCACATTACTAGTTATATTTTTTTTATATGATGGGTAAAAATTTTCATTAATAAAAAATATTTTTTCAGGAAATATTTTAACTGATATCAGGCAATTTTTTTATATAATGTGATAAAATGTTTTAATTATAGAAATAATTTTTAGATTTACTTCTTTTGCTTTAAAAGTATGATCATTAATGAAATTTTACCAAGATCTTTAAAATTAAATAGAAACTGTAGAAGAATCAATTCTAATAAGTCAGTGTGATCTTCAATATAACAAAGTAGCAATCACAGGTATTTTTCACTGTGATTCCAAAGTAGCAATCACAGTGAGTAGCAGTGACTACAAAATAGCAGTTTTGCCCATGACTACTCATAACAGCACAAGAACTGATTTTCATATGACTCTAGCTTTTTGTGCAGTGCAAAACACACAACCAAGCGGCATAAACGGGTATGGGCACCATTACATTTAAAGCTTCTGTGTTGTTTCTGTGTTTGTCTTTTGCCTTTGCTTTGATGTTGCGTTTTGTGTTGCTGCTTTATAAGGCTTTACTCTCAATTGCTCTCTGCTGGCTCCGAAGCTTGCTCCGTACACATAGCTGGGCATGAGCCTTTTTGCTTGAAGTTTCAGCGCCAACTGATTGAGAAAACTTCATACGTTTTATCGTGTACATGTTTCGATTCTCGAATGAAACCTTCGAGTCTCACCACGCGTGGTACTACGTGAACATCACTGCTATATATACATGAAAATGTGTCCCCTAATATACTCAAGTACTTTATGTACTTACTTAATTATACTACTCTTGCAATTTCTTTTTATTTACAGAATTAAAGAGTGAGAGAAAATTACTCATTTGTTTTGCCTTGAATTAGTTTTTTTATTTATGCACACTACCAAGTATTTATGCTCACGCCTACGCTATCCGCAAGATAGAGTGAAAGAGCGAAAGAGAGTGAAAGAGCGAAAATACTCGCGCACCTCACATATGTTTTGTAAAGCGATTCATATGATTGTGCAGCCCTTTAGTAGATAAGAAAGAATAAAAAATATACAAAATTTGTACTAAACAATGTTTATAATTCTGCTTTTGTTTATTGAAATGCAATACCAAGTAGTAACTTAATTTAGTGAACATCAGAAATCACATCAGACTGCTGATAAAATTAAATTGAAATGCAAATTTTAATCACAAAAACATGCAATTGTTTGACGAATGTCAGGAAAAGCTTTACAGTTAATTCATGTTTGTGACAGAGCAAAAAACTGATTTTAAAGACAAGATTTTTTATTAATAAAATTAAAGCTGCGTTTGTGTTGTGGCGTCCCTGCCGTAGTTGGTCAAAGTGCGTGGCCTCTATGTCAACGAACCTAGAGACCCAGGTTCGAACCCCAGCAGCGAAAGAAAATTATTTAAATTAAAATTATTTTTATGTACGGCCGCCACTTCTCTGCAGACAATGGCAAACCTCAGAGAGTAATCAAAATGCCATGTAAAGCTTCTTGAGAACAAGAACATTCCGTTCATCGCCGTTCGGAGTCGGCGTTAAACCTGTAGGTCCGGTTCTCGGTCAATTGTGTACAAACTTAACAACACGCACAACACAATTGATCATAAGAAGCTAGGTCAAAGTCCTTTCAAGGGCTGAAATGGCCAGTTATTTATTTATTTTTTTTTTTAAATCAGCATTACAGAGTTGATGGTTAATTTCATTATTCACATAATGTCAAAACTGTTTATTTTTATTTTGTAATGTATTATATAAAGATGCTACTTCGTATTTGACCTTCATATTCAGCGACGCCAAAAACCTTCGTATAGTGAATTATTTTCATTCAAATAATTTTCTGTCGCTGCTGGGGTTCGAACCCGGGACTCCAAGTTCTTTGACATAGCGTTGATATATCGCAGACCCAAACCGACCCAAAAAATATATGTAAAATAGTCAGGATTATATGAAAATTTCTAATTTTTAGAATTTTTTTACAAAAAAAAATGGTATTTTTTTTGTGACGTTACTTTAAACTAGTGATTATATTTTCTGTTATTTTGTACTTGTGGTAGTGGAGTCTAGCTCTAAGCACTGAAAAAAAATTTTGTGCAGGTATCAAAAAATATGACGACTCAGCTCGTTTGTTTAATATTTTATTTTAAGTTTAGATCTAATTTTATTTTCATGTTTTTGTTTTTATTTTAAAATTTAAATCAAAAGAAATCAACTAAAATTATTTAAAAATCTATTTTTTAGTAAAAAAACAAATTAATTTTAAATTCAAATCTAACACAAAGAAAAATCATAAATAAAACAAGTCTTCGATCCAAAAATATGATATAGAACTCAGTGTTTACTTTATTCAGTAAATTCTTATTTATTAGCCCATCTATTTTTTTCGTTGCATAACAATCAAACACACGGCATGAAGTCTCAGCGCCAACTAATTGAAATAACTTCTTGTCGGTTTTAATATATGTGAGACACGAGAGAGAGTTCGAAAACGAGTCTCTACGAGTCTCTAGCACGCGAGCCACTACGCGGCCTACACTGCTTTAAACAATTTTTTTAACTTTAAGACAAATTTTCTCAAGTGCTCAAAAAAAGTTTTTGGATGAAAATTGAAATGGGTAGGGGAGATGGCTGATTCGAAAAAGAATTCCCTACATATGTTTATATGATTTTTCTCAATTTATATGATTTTTCTCAATTTATTTTTACTTGTTGTTAGTTTTTTCAGTGTTTTTTAATTTTTTATTAGTTTTTTCCATTCTTATTTTATATGTTTCAAGTTCTTTTTTCTATTTCGATTTTAGTATTTATTATATCTTTATTTTAAAAATTTTAATTGGTTTATTTAATTTTTTTGTCTTAATTGTAAATTTTTAATTAACTTTCTATTTCGTGTTAATTCCTTTTCTTTTTTTTTTTGCCAATTTTTATTCACTTTGAGTTATTTTCATATTTCAATAATTTACCTTCTTTTTCTTGTAATTTTCTTTTATGTTTTCAATGATATTATAATTTTATTTTTATCTTCTTTTTTTTTTGTTTTGTAATGTATTTTTATTTTTTATTTTTATGTATTTTTTTTTAATATTTTTGCTTTTTTTCATATATTTTACTGGTTTTTTCTATCTTAATTTGTTATATATAAAGATATTTTGCTATTTTAATTTTAGTAACTATTACATAAAATATTTATTCTGAAAAATTTAATTGGTTTATTTTATTTTTTTTTTACGTATTGTATATTTTTAATTATTTTTTTATTTCGAATTAATTCTTTTACTTTTTTTTTGCCAAGTTTTATTTACTTAACCCTTAAATGCCCATTGTATCTTTTTGGATACAACCATGTTTTCTTTAATAACTCGTAAACAAACATTTTTTTCAAAAAAATAAAAACGGGGTCGTGTTCAGGCGATCATTTACCACAACATAATATTTTTTAATGAAATCGGTGTTGTTGGGCATTTAAGGGTTAAAGTTAATTTTAAGATGTTTCAATAATTTACCTTCTATTTTTTATAATTTTATTTTAATTTTTTTTTTTTATTTTTTTTTAATTTGTTTTTATTTTTTTAATTTTTATTTATTTTTTTAATTTTTTTATTTTTTTAATTTTTTTTTTTTTTTTTTTTAATTTTTTTTTATTTTTTTAATGATTTTTTAATTTTTTTTTATTTTTTTAATGATTTTATAATTTTTTTTAATGCATTTTTATTTATTATTTCTTAAGTATTTTGTATTTTATTTATTTTTGAATATTTTTTATTTTTAGTTTTCTTTTTATTTTTTTTTTTTTATTAGTTGTTTCCATTCTTATTTTGCCCACTTCTATCACCCCATTTCAAACCATAGCAGACTTGACTGAATAGGTATTGCACCTGAAATCCTTGGTTCAAAGCTTAAAAAAAAACAAAACTTTACCAGTTTTCATTTATTTTAAGTTATTTTTCTATATTTTAATAATTTACCGTCAATTTTGTTATATTTTTTTAATTTTTGGTTTTTATTTTCTTTTTTTTTTTTTGTTTTTTTTTACTTATTTTTGTTTTACTTTTTTGTTTTTAATTTTGTTTTTTTTTTTTTATTTTAACTTTTATACAACTTTGGAACTTTCTTTCAAATGTTTACTTAAACGGTTTCATTGCATGAACACCTTAAGGACGAAGTTAAAAGGAATCTTGCAGGCATTTAATGTATACAACTCTATCAATATTTTATACACGAGTAATGGAATCTAAATGAAGATATTACGAATTTCAAGGTTAAACAAAGCGATAACAATTACATTAATGAATAAGTAAATAATAATTACAATGAAACTCAAACACAAAAAAAAACTTTTATCAACTCTCAGAACAACATGAAGAATCGATGCAATTACAAAATTACTGTTATCTGGTGCAAAATAAATAATTTTCCTTTTAAAAAGTTATCTTTTTATGCTGAAAAAAGTTTAATTAATAACAAGTGTTGCATTAAGAACAAAATTAATTTTGTTGTTTAATGACATGTCTACTTTTATGTACAAAATTTTACTTACAATGCGCTTTGAACAAACTAAATGTTAACATACCTGAAATGAAAAAAGAGATAAATACAGTTAGTAGGGTTCACATTCAATTGAAAATAAAAACCTAAGGTATATATTGTTTATATGAAAACATATAGTAAGAAAAACATACAAAAATTAGATGATTAAAATCTAATATTGAATAGAAAAAGGGCGGATTGCTTTAAGACCTTATTTCAGATTTGACCATATAAATTAAGACCATATTTGAGAAACGTACCATTTTGTGAGTGTTTCTTAATTGTTTATTAGTTTACAAACTATAGCCATGGAGTTTATGTATGAAATTCAATAACCACAAATAGTCCGCCTCGACGCGTTTCTCGCAACTGACTATTATTATGACAACTGTTTAAACGTTTGCAAATAACGATTCCAAGCATGACAAACGAAGTTTGTTTGCGGCAAACTGGCGATAAACATTTTTTTTCTTTGCGTGCACGATTTAGGAATATTTGGTGCGCAAAAGATCGATTGCGGCATGGGCTGTGTGGCCCATGTGTTGCTCAGATGAGGCAATTTTGTTTGTTAACGTAGCCGACGAAATGAAAATGCGCCTCGTCAGAAAATATAATTTTTCGCCCAAAATCATTTGGGCTACACAGCACTCACTTTGGAAATAAGATTCCAATATTTCCCAATGTCGTTCAAGCGTAAAGCGACTCATTTCTTTCTGCAGAGGTATGATACTGACTTTATGTCAAGATTTCGAGTTGTCAGTGTCAAAATAACCTATGATTAAAAAAGAAACCATTAGATGGCCCATCCTTTAAATTCTTATGCACCTTTTTTAGTTCAATGAGAAAAATTCTTGTCGATAAGAAAAAGTAAAATTTTTAAGTAAAAAGCTATTTTTTAAATGTTTTTGATTGCATTATTCTTTAAACAGTATATATTGAGCTTAATTTAATTCTTGCTTTTTTATATTGAAGCAATATAAAAAAAAATCTCAGTTCCCAAAATAATTGAATTCAAATTCAAGAGATTTATTTTGATAACAATATTACGCACTATGTGAATCAGAATCAAAAGAATTGTTTTCCTTTGCAGAATTTGAATGTACACTAAGGGAAATAACGCATATTAACAGTATCCACACCTCAGTATATATTTCATTTAAATATTTACGTGGATAAATCAAATATTTTCCTTACAACTCGTTTTTTTCCGTATTTAAATTTTATTTATGCCACACACTGACACACATATACAGCTGCCATACAGCTGCCAAGCAGTAGCAGCATCGCACTCTGTTCCTGTGCGATGCTGCTGCAGTTTCTTCGCACCAGCAGTTGCAGGTCTTATAGTTCTCATTTAGTTAATGTTTCAAGGGTAATATATCATGGATATTTGGCAAATATGATTTGTGAGTGCGGTGGTGAGTGCGAGGCATGATGAATTCATGTAAGGTGGAGTGACAACTCGGTATTTTTTCAAGAATGTCACTCCACTCTACATGATTTCATCATGCATCGGACTCACAACCGGACTCACAAATCATATTTTCACATGAACTTCACATTTCTATGAACTTTTTCATAGCTTTGAGATTTTATATGCGTTGTCAACTTCGTGTTGACATTCGCGGCAGTACGCTGTCATCTAGCGAATCTACCTGTATTTATTGTATCATGGTTTATAGCAGATTTCAGCCATTTTTAAAAATCCTCTAATTTATAAACAAACATTTTCAAACACTTTTTGACATTTTGTTTGTTTTTGATACATTTTGAAATAATTTGATACATTTTTGACAATATTTGTTGTGCTCAGATGGGAACAAACAAATTTTTAAAATGCTTTATCGAGGTTTTATTTAAGGTTTCAAACATTTTTAAAATTCTCTCATTTATCAAGCATTTAAAAGAGATTTGGAACGTTTATGAAAAATTTTTTTCAATTTTTTTTTTCGATTTTTTTCTTATGAAGGCTTTGTAAGAGGTTAATAATTTTTTATGAATACAGCCGTTAAAATTTCGGTAAAATAGTATATTTGTGTTGGAGCGACTTAGTAGTTCCATTCGAATAAAGTAACCAGCTAACTAAAGTAATAAAAAAAATAACTAAAGTAATAAACTTTCTGTATCTTCCTGGCATTTTTTTTTTCATGCATTGGTTCACTTTTCCTAGCACTGTGACTATATAAAAATCTCGTTTATACGTAAATTTATCAGCTCTGAGGTAAGAAAAATATATGTAGGTCTTGTTATTTTAAAATTAAATATATCTTTCGTTTAAGCTGAAAAGTTTCATCAAAACATTTCAACAAAACATCGACACGGAATTTTTGTCGATGCTTTTATAAAAGTGGCAGTATTTTTACATTCAAAAAGGTTACAGCATTGGTACCGCACACAATACATGTTGCTGTCTTTTTTTTCTTTTTTGTGGACCTTCCCACCGGGAAAAAAGAAGCAATTGTGTATGATAAAAGAATTAATTTTCTACTCCAATATAGATTCTAGAGTTGATTATTTTTAAAACCCCACCGGGAACAAAAAGTGATTGTATATGAAAAAAGAATCAATTCTCTTCTGCAGTATAGATTCTAGAATTGATTATTTTTAACATGCTGATGTCCTACAAAAAATAGTACATTCTTTTCTCGCTTCAAGTGGAATCGCCACAGAAATCGATTCTTTTATTCAGTTTTTAAATGGATTCTTTTCATATATGTAATACTTCTATATTAGCAGCAACCTAAATTTTCAATGAATTTCAACTACGAAATCAAAGAGAGATAGCCTACATACGATTTTGTTGTTTGTATTAGTATATTTGAACATACTACTACTATACGTCACAGGGACGGTTGTTAAGAAAAATGTCTACCCCAAACATAAAACAAAACAGAGCATATGTACATTAGACCGGTTCACATTTCAAAAATGTTAAAATACTTCGGTGCGCGTCCATTTTCCGAAAGTTCCCTTCCTAATGAAAACAAAAGTGCCTTAAGACCCAAAAAAATTTGACCTCTAGATATTGCTGAAATCGTTTAAAGGTCATTTTGGAGCTATTTACGACTTAGATCATATTGAATAATATGTTGTCCAAACCGAAACACATGTTGAATATATTGTGATGAAGAATCATTTATATTAATCTAAGCTATTTTCATTTTTTTTATTTTTTTAAAATATGCATCTGATATTTTTTGGCGGAGCTTTGAACATGCAATTTAACTCCTTCGTCAAAATTATCGTATTTTCACACAAAATTTTTTTCTTATTTTGTTTCAGTGACATTATGTTTGTAATTTTGTATTTTTGTGCGGAGCTTAAGGTTTCTTGCGATGTAACTTACTGCATAATTTTTGGACCATAACATGGAAAAAAAAATAAAAACACTACAAACATTTGTTTTTCCTGAATTTATTTTTTAAAAATATGATTTTTTGTTATGTTTTTCAAATTTTTTTTGTGGTTATCTACCACTTGCAACCAATATTGTTTTTGCTCTTCATTTGAAGTAATCGAATTATTAAATTTAGTTGTTAACGCTACACTTCTTTCTGCTGAATCGTTAATAACATTGAGCTGAGTGACCATTTGAAGATCACTAACATATGAGCTGTTATTAAGCCACTCATCAGGGTGAAGTTTTAAAAGCTCAGTAGAAACATTCAGGTTTTAAAACAGTGTCGGCCGACGCCTATGCACGCGTGCTTCGTGAAACTTCGTGTTTTTACACCGACATAAAACTGGCTGTCGTGCTTTTACACCGACGCTGCCGATTATTACTGCCTAAACAGAATGATGTAGCTTGTAGTGCGTAGTAATACCTGTCAAAAGTTAAAATGTACTGAATACATGCAATTTGAACAGAATCTGTAGCTTTCAAGTGGCTCGTAGTTGTGTCTGCTGCTTGAGTTAACTCAACTTCAACTTTTGTTGAGCTACTTTTGACATTTCAGTCAAATTGGAAAAATATGGACGACACACAAATAGAAATATTTATTGAAATTATAAAAAAAAAGGAATTAATATGGAATTTGTGCCATCCACTTTACAAAAATGTAAAAAAAAAAGCCGAAGCATGGAGAGATGTTGCTGAGGAGTGTGGTATTGAAGGTAATTTTTCTTATAAGATTATGCTGCAAGTTGTTTGCTATTTTTTATGTTACAGGCGATGCTGCAAAAAAAAAATGGAAGGGATTGAGGGATTCTTATTCAAGAGAACTAAATAAGAAGCTAATTTCCGGGCAATCTGCAGATGAACCACTTCCTTCTTGGAAGTTCAGTGAAACAATGAGTTTCCTCAAGGAGCACCTGAAGCCAAGAAAGTAAGAATAGTTATTTTAAGTTTTAATATATTACAAACATGTTATGATATGTTCTTCAATGCAGAACAATATGCAACTACTCATCGGCCAACAAAGTTGAAAGCGCCACCAATTCATTGCCAGCGACTCCAGACATTGCAGCAGATGAAGATTGCCAAATACACCCAATGTTATCATCTCAACTTGATGATTCTTTTCAAGAAAACTACGATCGAAACAATGTTCCGGATTTGGAAGCAGTGTCAACGCCGTCCACTTCGAAAAAAAAACAAAAACTTGACATTGAAGCAACGTTGGTGTCGACGATGGAGTCCGTGCAGAACTTTCTTCGCCAACCTCGCCAAACTACGACAGCAACATCTTCTACTCTTAACGTAGAAGATGAACATTATTGCCGTAGTATGGTTGAAAAACTTGCACGCTTTCCTCTTCAAAAAAAAAATGAGGCAAAAGTGGTGATAATGCAGTACCTTTGCTCAATTGAAGAAGAGCTGAGCTAGTTTAATTAATAGCAAAACACATCACCATACTTTTTCTTTTTACATTCTTAATGTACAATAAAAAATCTTCATGAAACATTGAGTATGCATTTTTATTAAGAATGAATATTGATTAACAATGAAAAACTTTATTCAAAATCAGTGGTGTTCACATGTATACTACTTTAAATTTCGACTTTAAACATTTTATTGACTGCTTAAGACTTTGAATATACTTTAGTTCGGCCGTGGGGGTATTTTAACTTATGCCCAGTCGAAGATCATTTCTTACTAGTTTTAAAAAGAATTTAACTTTAACATGCAAAGTTGAATGGAATCTATGTACCTGTGCAAGTAAATAATAAACAACTTTTTTAATAACACAAAAACTCTTTATTCCAACTAAAGGGTATATAAAAAATTTTTATGGACAATGTTAACTATACATTATGATATTAATAAAAAGAATAAATAGCAAAGTATATTCAAACATTTATTGATTGATTATTGTATATTGATTGTTTTATGTCTTTTCACCAAAATTCGTTGATCGTAGTCTGTTATTTTCTGCATTTCTGGATTCGTGTTTGTATAGAAGAAATAATTGAATTAGGGCTGAAAGGACACTTTTCCTTCGTTCAAGAAGTATTCTGTCAATTTTTGACGAATTTGAAAAGCTTCCTCTGATCTATTATTAGATCCACATCTTCGGATTCCAAGCAGGTTTTGAGTTTCAGCTCGCCATAAACCATCTGTGCGAACACCATTAGCATCGTATGAATCGACATAATTTTCAGGACTGTATGAATTGCTGTTGTATAAAGCATCTGTTATTTTTATGAAATTGTGTAAGATAACGCATGCAAGAACGACTTTGTCCGCATTTTTTGGGTGAAAGTCAATGCATTTCCTGAGTACTTGCCAGCGAGCTACTAAAATCCCGAATGTGTTTTCAATTATTCGGCGAGCTCTCGACAGCCTGAAGTTAAAAACGTCTTCAGGTTTATCTAGTAAAATACCCGGAAATGGTCTCATTAAATTGTTCCTCAACGGGAACGCGCTGTCACCAACAAAGAAATATGGAACAACTTTCTCCGAGTTTGGTAGTTTATCTGCTGCTGGTAGCTTTATGTCATTTTGAAAAATTTGTTTACCAAAAGAAGAGTTTCGAAATATGCCAGCATCACTTTGGCTACCATATGCTCCAACATCAACAGCAGTAAAAACATAGTTGGCATCACATATTGCGAGCAAAACAATGCTGAAATAGCCTTTATAGTTGATATACTTCGATCCAGAATTTGGCGGATTCTTTATTTCAATATGTTTGCCATCTATGCTACCAACACAGTGAGGCATATTCCAGCGATTTTGAAAATCATCGCTTATATGTTTCCAATCTCCTGTGTTTGGTTCTGGCATGTAAATTGGCGACAACAATTGCCAGAATACTTCACAAACTTCTAATATTATTGACCGAACAGTCGAGGCACCTATTCGGAAAGACCAAGCTAGATAGTTGATTGATACTCCTTGGGACAAGTACCTGGAAAATTTACAACTTTAATATCTATATATATAAAAAGCAAAACGTTGTCTGTCTGATGGCTATAGACTCCAAAACTGCTGGGAGTCGAATATCGCTAGTAACTTCATATTTACCAAGAAGACTTACAAAAGAGTTAATATCATTCTACATTCTGGTACAATAGCCTTCCGAATAGATGTTTTTGTTAAGTGTCCTTTGGTCAAATTCAACAACAACCCGTATTGTAACTTCGACATGCGGGTTGCTTTAAAAAACTGATCTTCATCTTTGTCCTTAATAAATTTGAAAGTTTTTTCAAAGAAACCTGCGGTGCTTCTTTCTTGGTACAGTGGACGTACCCACCATCTCCGTTTCTTGTGCCTTAGCAGCTTGCTCGAATAATAGCACATCTGTACCGCTGCCATTACAAATGCAATTTCTTGCTGCTCCTCCATTAAAAACTAAATACTTATTTATTTCTTTATGAAATAATTAAAAAGTTGACCAAAATTTTAGACTTCACAGAACAGAAAAATTGAATTGAATTTTTTAAAGTCAAACTGAAACGATACTTCAATTTGACATAAGCAAGCTACAACATTCTGGGTGTTTTTTACAAAGTAGCTAGCCACACTCGTGCGTCAGACACAGACACAGCAACAGCCACTGCTACAACCACAGCCATTCTGTTCAGGCAGTTAGTAGCAAGAGCGCTCAGTTGATGTTTCGCTTTTGGCTAGTTAACATTACGCTTCTATTCAACGCATGCGCGCAATTTATTACGTAATTTTAAATGATTACACGTTAAAATAATGTTCAACCAAATGTGGGAATAAGCATATTTTTTCTTTAAAATTTGTTTTGGGGAAGCGAAAAATTAATTTGTCAGAAGAAAGTAGGGTGCGCTAACAGTGTTGTTTTCTATTTTGAAGTAATATGCAATATAAATAATAATGGGTCCGCCAAATAACTTTTTTTTTTTTAAAATGCTATAAAAATAACTACTGAATATTTTCTCAAATTTATTTTTTTATTTGAATGTACAATCCTTCCGGTTATTAATGGAAAATAACTTCATTCAAATGGCTGCCTCGGCTGGCCATGCAGTAGCCTACACGATCGGTCCAATTTTTAAGCACATTATCGATTGTGTGCAGCTGTATTTCACCAATGGCTTCACGAATATTGTCCTTTAAAGCGTCAATTGTCTCTGGCTTGTCGGCGTAACACTTATCTTTGAGGGCACCCCACAAATAATAGTCCAACGGTGTCAAATCGCAGCTCCGAGGTGGCCAAACGACATCAGCTCTGCGGCTGATAATGCAATTTTCAAAAACAGGGCGCAAAACATCGAGTGTAGCTTCGGCTGTGTGGCACGTAGCGCCGTCCTGTTGAAACCAAATGTTGCCAATAGCCTCCTCTTCAATTTTTGTGAACAAAAATTCGTTCAACATGGCCCGATAACGATGGCCATTGACTGTAACGGCCACTCCTTGCTCATTTTCGAAGAAAAATGGCCCAATTATGCCTCTGGACCAAAATCCGCACCAAACAGTGACTCGTTTTGGGTGCATCGGCTTTTCAATGTATGCGTGCGGGTTTTCTGTGTCCCAAATGCAACAATTTTGCTTGTTTACATACCCGCAATTTTCGCACACATTCTACAACATTACCATGATTTTCAAAGTAATGTCGCAATATTTCCCAGCGTTGTTCAAGCGGTATACAAACGTATACAAGCGGAAAGATAAAAATAATTATCTGTCAAATCAGACATGTGCTAAGTGTTACCATACACGAAATAAGCACTAGTTGAAAAAAAAAAAACGTTAGATGGCGGACCCTTTATAAGCACTATTAGGAGTCGGTAAAATGCTATTAGTAAAAGATTACTGTCGAAATAAATATGTAATATTGATATTAATAATAAATTAATGCATATTGTTATTATTAGGTGCGTTTTTTTGGCATCGCTATATACGCTTAACAACATTTTTCATACAAAAAATTGCTTAGCTAAGACAGGATAATTATAGCCGCTTAGCTCATAGTCGCCGATAGAAACACTATTGCCAGATCAAGAAAGTGGTATTTTACATAATTTATTGGCAGCACTTTTTGGAAAACAACCATGTTTACGTCAGACCGATGATAGAAAAAAAGTCTATATCAGAAAAAAAAATAAAGCATCAAAAAATTAAGCATCAAAAATATGTTCAGCGCAAGGACCCGAAACCTTTTGCGCAGCAGTGTTTTGCATCGTTGCAAAAGCACCCTCGTCGTGGCTGAACACAACAATGAGGTTTTGAATCCTGTAACGCTGAATACAATCTCGGCAGCAAAGAAAATCGGAGGCGACGTAACTGGTGGTAGCAGGCACCAAATGCGGACACGTTTCCGAAGCTGTTTTTAAGGTGTCTGGTGTTGCAAAAGTTCTCGTGGCACGAATTTTGAAGCTGTCTCTGCGGACGGCGGTAGCGGTGCCATCGAACAGGCGCCCACTGGTGATTTCAAGTCAAGTCTAAGCGAGTACGTTTCGTCCGAGCTCACAAAGTCTGATCGCTCTGAGCTAGCTAGTGTGCCAAGGTGATTATATCAGGTGGTCGTGGCCTCAAATCGGGCGACAACTTCAAAATGCTGTACGATTTGGCAGACAAGTTTTTACGCTGCTGTCGGTGCTTCACGTGCTGCTGTCGATGCTGGTTTCATGCCCAACGACATGCAAATCGGACAGACGGTCTAAATTGTAGCTTCGGACCTATACTTTGCTGTCGGAATCTCTGGCGCTATTCAACATCTGGCTGGTATAAAAGACTCCAAAACTATTGTGTGGAGCGACTAAAGGATGCCGAAGTGCCGATCTTCGCTGAAATTGGTCTGGTTGCTGACCTTTTTAATGCTGTTCCCGAGATTACAAAGAAACTGTAAATACGTTTGGTATCGAAAAGTATTAAACAGTAGAAAATTGTGCATTTATTTTTTTAAACAAAAAAAAAATAAAATAAAGGGTGATCCGTTTCGAAGCTCCCTACCTTTTTAAGAAAAAAACATGGAAAATTCAATTTTAATGAGGAATATGTATTGTCATTTGAAAGAACATTTTTTGGCATTTATTTTTTCAAGACAATGTTTATCAAATGTTGGCCGCGGCTACGTCTCAGATGGATGCGGGATTGTCCGCATAAACTTTAGACTATTGAAAAAAGTCTCTCTACTTGGATCACCCATTATTATATCACCCAATATTTGACAGTAACACGCAATGCTGCCAAGTTTTTAAGAAAAAAGTTAAGCGAAATATTAAGCGCCGATGAGCGTTTTTTTGGACAAGCCAAAAAAACACACCTATTAATAAAATATTAATATTAATGTTATTATTAATAAAATATTAATATTAATGTTATTATTAATTAAATATTAATATTATTAAATTTTATTAACAACGCGGCCCCTAGACAATAAATAATATTGCACATTATTTACCTAGTAAGAAATTTCATTAATTTCAATTCACTTTCATATACCTGCATTCATTTAGAATGCCGCTTAATGTTAATAATAAAAAACTTCTTTAAGCCTCCGGCGAAGTAAAATTTTCACAGTGTAAACTAAAGAGAGATTCTTTGCTCTCACTTGAGCGCACACTACTACAAAACTGAAAGAACTGTGTATGTATTTTTTTGGCCGACACTGTTTTAAAAAACAATCTAGTGTTGATTATTACAAAATCATGCAGAGCAACATTTAAATATGTTGGTTTACTTGAAGTCTTTTTTAACGACTTTTCAGTTCCTGGCTTATTTTGTATTGATTAAAGCCCCGTTAAAGCAGAAATTGCATTAAAAAAATTTGAGCAACACTTATGGTACCTTGGTGAAGAGCTTGTAGGCTTATAATTTTTCGATAGGTCTTTAACTATTGGCACTCATAAAAAAATGGCGGTATCAGTACAAAATAAGCCAGGAACTGAAAAGTCTTTAAAAAAGGCTTCAAATAAACCAACATATTTAAATGTTACTCTGCATGATTTTGTAATAATCAACACTAGATTGTTTTTTAAAGCCTGAATGTTTCTACTGAGTTTTTAAAACTTCGCCCTGATGAGTGGCTTAATAGCAGCTCATATGTTAGTGATCTTCAAATGGTCACTCAGCTCAATGTTATTAACGATTCAGCAGAAAGAAGTGTAGCGTTAACAACTAAATTTAATAATTCGATTACTTCAAATGAAGAGCAAAAACAATATTGGTTGCAAGTGGTAGATAACCACAAAAAAAATTTGAAAAACATAACAAAAAATCATATTTTTAAAAAATAAATTCAGGAAAAACAAATGTTTGTAGTGTTTTTATTTTTTTTTCCATGTTATGGTCCAAAAATTATGCAGTAAGTTACATCGCAAGAAACCTTAAGCTCCGCACAAAAATACAAAATTACAAACATAATGTCACTGAAACAAAATAAGCAAAAAAATTTTGTGTGGAAATACGATAATTTTGACGAAGGAGTTAAATTGCATTTTCAAAGCTCCGCCAAAAAATATCAGATCCATATTTTAAAAAAATAAAAAAAATGAAAATAGCTTAGATTAATATAAATAGTTCTTCATCACAATATATTCAACATGTGTTTCGGTTTGGACAACATATTATTCAATATGATCTAAGTCGTAAATAGCTCCAAAATGACCTTTAAACGATTTCAGCAATATCTAGAGGTCAAATTTTTTTGGGTCTTAAGGCACTTTTGTTCTCATTAGGAATAGAACTTTCAGAAAATGGACGCGCACCGAAGAAAAAAAGACCCATAATTTTCCTCATATATTTTTGAACCGGTCTAATGTACATATTTGTTTTGCATCAATCATAGGTACGCACCATTATAAACAATTATAAGACCAACGCGTGATATATGATTAAATTTTGAAAAGAAAAATTCAACCAAAAAAAAATTTAAACCATGAAAATTCAAATAACAAAAATTGTAAATGAAATTTTTGACAATGAAAGCACCGCTCCTGAGTTTTTTATTATAAAATTAAATTTCGGGTACATTCGTTTATATCGTCGTTGCGCATACAAAAAAGGCTATGTGTAAAATTTCGATTTTTTTTTTATTTTACCATTTAAAAGCCATATGTATGCCCCATCTATTCACCAAATGGTTTCTTGATATTTTTATTGGTTCAGAAGTAAGCAAATGTGAAAGTTAGCCAGCTATGTGAAAATAGTATTGAAATTGTTAGAAAACAAAAATGTTTTTTTCGTCTCCTGAAAAATCGTTCAAAAACACATAACCTTTTTTGTATGCGCAACGACGATATATTTTTTCGCTCATATAACAATATATCTGCACTCTAATGTTAGCGAATCTGCCTTGAGTGTACTGCCAATATAGAAGTATTACATATATGATTCTTCTAAATAAAAAGTATTAATTTTCGGAAATAAGAAAACAAATCAAAACAGACTGATGCTTTTCTCCCTTATAATAGAATTTGTTTTAGAATCAATTCGTTTTTCATTTACCCAAAAAGCAAGCAAGGAATCTAAAAACTATAATAGAAATACTTACTTATATGGGCCGTCGATTATGGCTGGAATAAAAACGAATCAAAAACTTTTGCTTGATAGATCCCAATTCATAGGTTTTGCTTTAAATTTATATATTCTTTGGAATACGTTCTAAAATGTAAGCAAAAGAATCTATTCCATTGACAATTTTTTTTAGAATCAGCTCCCATTTTCCCGCTGGGTTATTTACTTTTATTTATGATACTCAAAGAGTTTGAAAATAGAGCTTTTGTCTCACAGCGATTTTGATCCATCTCATATATTCGCCAACATTAGAGTGCTGATATATTGTTATATGAGCGAGAAAATATATACACAGAACCAAAAACGTACTTAATAACAAAGAAAAAGTTCTTTGTCCCAATGTATTATACATTAAAATTGGTCCAAAGTACGAGTTCCTTGATTCAATGAATCTTTGTTCTTACGTTATTTCTTTGATATGTTATGAAGAAAAATGATTAATTAATGACACATACAACTGTTACAATAAGTTAGTCTGTCCTTAGAAATTTTAAAACAATATCAAGATATATTTTAAAAAATCATTTTCTTATTGAGATAAAATTCTCTAATGGTTTTATAGATATTACAACACAAGAACTGGAACAAAATTTTAATGAACACGAACAATGAACTGTTCCTTAAAATTAAGAACAACGATTCATTGAACCAAAGAATTCGTTCTTTGGGACAATGAATAGTTCTTAAAAATCAATGAATTTCGCTTAATGAACTAGATTCTTTGATTTTAAGAACAATATTTGGTTCAGTGTAGAGGAAATTAAATTTCAAAATAAAAAAGCTCAGGAGCGTGCTTCCATTGTTAATAATTTTAGTTGAAATTTTTGTTGTTTCGAATTTTTTGATTAAAATTTTGTTTGTTTGAATTTAATCATATTTCAGGCGTTATTATAATTGTTTTATAATGGTGCGTACCTGTGATTAGGCAAAACAAATATGATTTGTTTTCTTATATGTTTGAGGCAAACGTTTTTATAACAACCGCACCTGTGACGATTTGACATTTTTTTTTTGTGTGAAGTAATTTTTATATATTCAAATATATTAACATCTTATGTTGTTATGGCTGTCTCGCTTCGATTTCGGAGTTGGAATACAGAAGTATTACATATATATATGTTCTACCTTATTAGCTTTGGGCACAACCTTTTTTGAGTTGCACAAAGCTTTAATGAGAAAAGTTTTTCTCTCTGAGAATAAGAATAGAAATCGTATGGTTATTCTCTTTAGATTTTAACTAATTATTTAAATAATGGTTATCAAATATATATAGCCTATGTCTTAACTGGGCACGATAGCTTTCCTAGAAAAAAAAAATGTTTAAATAGCGCCTGTCATTCTCAAGCTTTTCGCAGCCGAACATACGTGAGTACTCTTTATTATAATAGTATAGATTACTCATATCAAATAACACGGTATTACAAAATGAAAAAAAAAAATCAAAAAACTTGAACATAAGATAACTGCATACTTAGTTTTTATAATATACCCTCAAAATCGGGATTTGTGGTCAAAAAAACGATTTTAGATAGGTGCATATATAGTTATGTAACTCCATTATATCTAATTCAATTTTGAAAATTTAAACATTGATAAAAAGAAGAATAGTCTATATACCTTTACTGAACTGACAAAGTTACAGATAAGATCAATTGAAAATTTCACGTTTAAATGACCAGCAGAAGTCTGCCAACATGTTAATTGAACTTTTTCCGAGAAAGCGGGTTTCTATAGCTTCCATCTCCTGGTGGAATCATTTCGCAAGAGTATGATTTATTTAAATATATTTTTAACTGATTCTGATATAAGTTTGAAAGCTGTTCTTGTAAATTTTTATGTAAATTAAATCCTGTAGAAATAAGAGCGTGGAATAGTTTCATTTCCTTATGCATTAAATTTCTGGATAACAAAAAGAGTGAGAAGAGAGAGATTACTAGGATGGTGTTAGTGAATTATTAAGTGCCTATGAAGTAATGGGACGCAATATGTCTACCAAAATATAAACTTTAGTTATATTGCAGTTAAGTGATGAACAAGGAGAAAAGGAGATAAAAATCCACCAGGAGATAAAATCTATAGAAACCCGCTTTCACGTAAAAAAACCAATTAACATACGTTGGCTTGAAATTATTCGTTTAGGAGTTAAACCATTTTAAAAAAAGTAGAAAATCATGATGTAGGGAAGCAAAAAGTCAAATTTTCCCATACAAATTTTCATAACTTTGGTTTCACACGGACTACCTATGTGAAAGTTGCATGTAAGGACTCAACATCTCTCAATAGCCTAAATCCATTCAAATCATTCAGTGCCCTCAAACTCGAGTTACAGATTAAATTCCATCTAAATAGGCCAATCTGTCCACTGTACGTCGCACAGTGATGTGATTGGTACAAGTTAGACGGAAAATATTAAAATATTATTAGTGGATTTTTTTTGGAAGTTTCCGGTTAGGAAAAGTTTAGGTATAGTTTGAGGTATAGGAAAATGCAAAAAAACCTCTTTCAGCAATTTTGGACAAGGGGGCGTGGCAGCTGCCATACAACTGAAATATAATTTGCGCTATATTTTAGAAATTAGATAAGCTACGACATCAAAATCAAACGTAGATTTTTTTGTATGTAATTTGAAAAAAGTCAAAAAAAATTTCAGCGCGATTGAGCAAGTGGGCGTGGCAGCTGCCATACAACTTAATCACATTTTTCTCTTTAGCTTAGAAATTAATTATGCTACGAATGAGTTACAAAATTAAACGTAGACGTGTTGTATATAATTTGCAAAAATCTAAAAAAAAAATTCGGTGCGATTGAAGAAGTGGGCGTGGCAGCTGCCACACAACTTAATCACATTTTTCGCTATATCTTAGAAATGAGATAAGCTACGATAACAAAATTAAACATAGACGTTTTGTATATTATTTGCAAAAAGTAAAAAAATTTCGGTGCGATTGAACAAGTGGGCGTGGCAGTTTCCATACAACTTGATCACATTTTTCGCTATATCTTACAAATCAGATAAGATACAGTAACAAAATTAAACGTAGATGTCTTGTATGTAATTTAGAAAAAGTGGAAAAAATGTCGGCCCGATTGAACAAGTGGGCGCGGTAGCTGCCATGCATGTGGACTATATTTTGGTTCATAACTAAGAAATGATAAAAGCTATGAAATATTTCGATATACAAGCTTTTCTCTGAAAAATATAGCTCAAGTTGGAAAATGAATCAAATCGGATGAAAACCACGCCTACCCCGCCCATACAAAGTGACTTTATTAAAAAGGTAAAATGTTTTAGAATTACACAAAAATTAATAGATGGACTTGAAATTTTGCTTATGAGCTTCGATATTTAATATGCACTCTGAGTATGAAATTCAACGAAATCGGGTGAAAACCACGCCTACCTCCGATACAAAGTGACTTTGAATATACTTTGGTTCGGTCGTGGGGCTATTTTAATTTCGGCCCAGTCGAAGATCATTTCTTACTAGTTATAAATTAAATTTACAATGAATATTAAAAGCACTAGCAGCTTGGGCTATCGGCCAATTATAAAAAACAATTGAAACCTGGTTTTGAAATGAAAATAAATAGCATTTTTATGACCATTAAACAGGTTATAAAACAGGGAAACCGACCATTTGCGCACCTTGGCACTTTTAGAGCTTAAAAAAGACATAATAATGGTTGAATAAAAAATATATTTTTGCATATATAAAATGGCCCTTTTTTCATTTTACAAAATATTTTACCAATTTTTACGTTTTTTTAAAGAAAAACCTCAGCTAATATATTTTTTTTTTTTATTTAATATATATTACAATATATTTTTTTAGTTTAAAAATATTTTGCAATGTGTTGAGAATATTTAAACACCATATATAGTCTAGTCGACCTCAAATTCAATTCATTTCATACAAAACGGTCAGGACCTCGTTTATACATGCATTTTTAGGACCATCAAACAGGTTAAAAAACAAGGCAACTTGCCATTTGCTCACCTTGGTGCTTTTAGAACTTAGAGTAGACATAATAATAGTTAAATAAAAAATACATATTTTTAAATACAAAATGGCCTCTTTTTTTTATTTTCCAAAATATTTTACCAAGTGTTCAGTTTTTACGCAGTTATATCGATAAATACATTTTAAAAGATAGGTAACTGAGGATATTCTATTTTAAAAGATCTTATCTTTTTTATAAAGTATGCCAATTTTTAACTCTTTTGGATATTGGGAAATATTTAAAAAAAATAATTAAGTATAACTAGAAAACTCATAAGCAAAAATTTCAAAAAATCACCTTTTGGGTCAACTTTCAAGAATTTTTACATTTTTTGTAGGAAGCGCAGATAAATAAAAAAAGAATTGTACTGTACTGAGATCTGAGATCAATGTAAAAGTACTGAGATCAATGGATATTATTTAACAGTTTTAAATATTCAGAATGTAAAAATTCGATTTCGACTTTTTTCCGTCTAGCATACCCTTTCGCATCACTGTGCGTCATTTCGGTATTTTCACATCTTCACTGAGCCAGTCTATTTGAATTTTCTGAGAAGTTTCGCACACACGCACTGTGGGGTAATTGATAGCAAAAAGTGTGATCAAATCAACTAAGCGTCTCAGTAACGGAATTTATATTTTTTTAGTTAACAAATAATTAGAAACTATAAAAATCTTCATAAAACTATTAACTTCAATGGAACTTTATTTTTGTTCTCAGTATTAATGAACTGCATATGCAACATAAAAATATAGAGCGGTTGTTAAATTTTTTTAAGTTTTTTATATTATTAGTCATCTGACATTGAGTCATTAACAAAAATATCATTATCATCATCTTCTTCTTTGTTTTCGTAATCATCATTATCTTTGATATTATTTTATTCGTTACTATCATATATTGCGGATTTGAGGAGCTCCAAAGCTGCTTAAGGCAAAGTTTGAATTTTTTTTGGCAGCTTTCTTTTTGAACATATTAAAGGATCTGAAGTGATCAAAAACCTATTAAAAATGTCTTCATTAGCCTTCTGCCTACTACATTTTCGAGCGAAATTGTCCCTGAAGCGTTTGAAGTCTTGTTTCGAGCTTCCTTAGCCTCTTTGGACAATTGACCTATTGACAACAATGCATAAGAGACTATTTCCGGTCCATGTATAAAATATCACAAACTGCTGACGTTTATTATTTTACTAAAATAAAAACAAAAGAAAAAGAAAGGCACCAACAAACGCAACAAGAACACAGCCAATAAACAAATAGTAGCTTCGCCACTAGTTGCTAACCTTTATTAATTTATACAAATAAAAGAAAACAAAACAAATAAAAAAAAGGAACAACAACACCAACAACACCAACAACAACAACAACAACAACAACAACAACAACAACAACAACAACAACAACAACAACAACAACAACAACAACAACAACAACAACAACAACAACAACAACAACAACAACAACAACAACAACAACAACAACAACAACAACAACAACAACAACAACAACAACAACAACAACAACAACAACAACAACAACAACAACAACAACAACAACAACAACAACAACAACAACAACAACAACAACAACAACAACAACAACAACAACAACAACAACAACAACAACAACAACAACAACAACAACAACAACAACAACAACAACAACAACAACAACAACAACAACAACAACAACAACAACAACAACAACAACATTTTAAGTTTCCGTTCTTTTACTTGCATATATCGATGATTCCATATCAATTCGACTATTTTTGAGTAAAATTTTCAAATTCACTATACCATTAATAATTATGCAAAAAAAAAAATTACAAGAAAACAAAATTAATAAAAATAAACAAAATAAATAAAAATCTTATCAAATAGTTATCAAAATTTTAAATTTTTTCGCCCGAGTAAAACTATACCTGGTTTCATCTAGTTGTTACGGTCAACTACTGCTTAGTATAGCTCCAGCACAACTTTATTTCGAAGAATCATGTCAATTTCTAAATTCGTTTCTGAGTTATACTCTCGAATACCTCTTTAAACACTGCCACAGCAACAACAACTCCACCTACCGGGTTAAACCTAAACCATCTAGAGACCCAGCCGGACACACACACCAAATTTCATCAAAATCGGTTCAGCCGTTTAGGTGTTCAGTGACAAAGCCATGTACAGAAGAGTTTTATATGTAAACTAGCGGACCCTGCAAATGTTTTACTGTCCGTACGTTACCTCCAATTTACTTATAAGATAAAATGCAAATTTAAACGATTTTGATATTGATTTAATAAAAGCTAACAAAGGAAAAACTGATAGTAAACTAATAAACATCTTAGTTTTTAAGAAAAAAATTTACAGGCGTCTGAATAGAATCGGCGAGTCCGAAGGTATCATTGGGATCCTTGGAAGAAGAACAACTTCACCTTGAAACTTGCCGGTCAATATTTATATTACAATTTATAAACAATATGATATTTTTTATGACCAATCGCGTGCCATTACATAGCTTTGGTGCATTTAAATTTCGAAGTAATATTATTGTTGAGCCAATTTTTAAATGTGGTGGCATTCCCGGCAAATCCAGTGAATTCAAGAATTCAACAGGATAGTTGACAGCTTCGTCAGAATTGACAACAGTGTCGATCGATTTGAATAGCATCTCACTGACAGGTAACGTCTGTTGTATTCTGAAATTGATTGCGTCAACATCGATATTTTTTGCGGCCAAAATAGCTCGTCTGCTTAGCCACGTATGATTTGTATAATTGCTGCATATCCTCAAGAAGTTTTTCATGAAATTTATAATTATCTGAGGTGTGCCATTGTCGACAGAGGGGGTTCAAAACAAGGTCCTTCGGCGCCAAAGGCACGCACTTCACTTTGTGCCTTGGCCGCCACGTTTTTATATTTAACCATTTATACCCAAATTTTTGACATTTTTTGTCATCGCCAAACATAGTTACTAAGGTCCTCAGATTCATCAAACACCTTAAATTGCATTCAGTTTTTTTTTTGTTTCAAATGTTGATTAGTTTTCTGGCCAATTGTGTTTCAACCTTTTTCATTTTCTTTTCACTTCTAATTTTTATAATTTTCCAAAAAATACCTTAACGAATTTCTTTATTTCGCCAAAAGCTTAAGTAAGAATATTCATTACTGAAAAAATATTAAAAACCAAAATTGTCTTTTTTAATATTCTTTCATATGGTTTGCATAAATGTAGGGTTTATTTCAAGTTTCTATCGCTAAAATATAAAAACGTATTATACGATCGAAAAATCAAGCCAAACAATCAATCAAAAACTATCATAAAAATTTAAGATTTTTTTTTTGTTTATTTTTATTTATTTTGCGTTTTTGTAATTTTGTTTGCATAAAACCTAATGGTTTAGTGAAAGAATCATGATAATTTCTCAATTTGTTTCTGAGTTATATTGTCGAATACCCCTTTAAACTCTGCCACAGCAACAACAGCGCCACCTACCGGGGCGAACTTAAAACTAAACAATCTACAGACCCAGACGCACACACACACACCAAATTTCATTAAAATCGGTTCAACCGTTTAGGAGGAGTTCAGTGACATAGCCATGTACAGAAGAATTTTATATATAAAGATATATGAAATTTTCGGTAAAAAAGTAAGAAATCTTTTGCAGTCATTTTTTTAAAAATTCGTCAAAAATAGCAATTGTTGGAATCCCAAGCTAAAATTTTTTATAAACCTTAAGAGTTGATGTATTATAACGATACTATGTTCAAAAGGTGAACAATTTACTGCGATCACCATGAAAAATATGACACAAAACTTCAGACTAAAAAAATTAAAAAAATTTCATTAAAAGAGTCAAAAAAGAGTATACCAAGAGTATACAAGAAAGACTCATTCAAGATCTTTAAGATATATTCCAGATTTTTTTCCGTACGACTTACGGTTTCGAAGTTACAGCTGTTTGAATACATGCACTAATTGTATTTTTTAACATATTTTGAAATTTTTTACAGTGTATATCTTTTAAAAAGAAATAAAAATTAAAAAACAAAGTATGCAGATATGATTCGTTTCAGGAGAACTATGCACCCCGAGAGTTTAAAAATTTTCAAAAATAGTGATGTCAGAAACGTGGGCGTTTTTCCATGAAATCACCGATATGTATGTATTTCAATTGCATGGGCATACAAAAAAATAATATTTTTCTTAAGAACCGCAGAAAATTGCAAACTTTTTTTTTATTAACATACCACTTATATTTATTGTTTCAAGAAAAAAAATAGACTTCCACTGAATTGAGTGGTATTCACAACTATATGCTTACATATATACCTAAAAACACACATTTTATAAGCCTGCACGGAAAATAACATCAAAAATACGAACAGACACTTTTGTACTAAAATATTTCATTTGACGTTCCAAAAATACCTGAGGTAGATTAATTTTTCAACAAAAATCCCTTGGAAATAAGAAAACTTTTGTGTTTTTTACTATGCGCGCACCAAAAGTAAGGAAAACGTCAAATTTGCAATCGCAGTGCAGGAACACCGTTGACTTTTTTTCAATTATTCTTTGGGCATCTTCGATTTGATTTTTTTAATTAATCACACAAATTGGAATGAAATACTCCAATGTGACACGTCTCAAAAAGCATATGATTACCAGGAAAAGTTCCTCGAATTTAACGCATCATAGCTGTGATTGAACGCAAATTTTTATAACAAAACTTAAAGAATTCTGTTTTTTTTTCGCTATGTGGCGTTCCATGGTAAATTTGCAGAGTTTATAAAAGACAAATGCTAATATTTGATAACAGCCAAGCAAGCATCTGTTAAAGGATACACCTTTACAACCCTACACCTATTGTGGAAACAACCTTTATTTTCGTCTTTTTATTTTATATGATTTGAATGCACGTGTTGAATTGCACTTAAAAGTTTTCGGTTCGAACCTTAGCTTAATCACAGTTCCACACCTAAACCAATTTAACCTCGAGATCTTTCCTCTTTACAAGTTTAACCTCTCTTTTCCAATCTTATTTAATCAAATTGAAGGAGTAAAGAATGTGTGGAGAGAAACTAAAAAGAAAAAAATTGGCGTCCGTTTTTAATTTCACAAGCTTACAGTTTTTCCCATCAGATGAACAATTTCTTAGCTGTATGTTTTACATGAATGGTAGCTCGCACCATTTGTTAAGTAGCGGATTTTTTTTAATTGTTATTGTTGTAACGCTTTGCTTCAACTACGATAGGTGCTTAATTTGTGGCCAGCTCTGTATAAAGACGTATTAAAATTTTCATTGTCTTCAAAAACATCATCATCTTGATATAAACCTTTTAGTTATCGAGGAAGCCTTCAACCGCACAACAAAATCATTAAATTTATTAATTAGTTAAAACAAATTAAAGAAAAAAGTAAAAACAAAAATTTGTAGAAGAATAGACTTCCTCAAAACCTTATAAATGGTCTTCTGCTAGTTTTATGCTCTGCATCGCAGCATTAAAACGCTTAATTGTAGGAGATAAATAAAAATATTGCTGCTTTACTTGATAATTACTTGAATAAAGTCATAATTACAAAATTAATTACATGACATAGTGAAAAGGAAAACAATTTCCGCCTCTACTTCAACATTTATTTACCACAACAAATATAGTTTTGTTGGCGCTTAGTTTATTTTGCTTTTAAGCTTCTTGAAGGGCTTTTAATTTAAGGGAGCTTGCTCGCTGTGAGCGATCCCATCAACTCCCTCTCTGGCGATAAAAAAATAAAAAAACACAATCATCATTTTATCGACGCTTATAAATTATGTCGTCATGCAAATATTTAATGTTGCTATTGTTAGTGTTATGGTTGTTGTTGTTGTTGTTATTGTTGTCGTAGCTGCTGTTGGCTGTTTACTTTAATTGTACACAGTGAGCGCTAAAATTATGTTAACGCCACAAAGTGTTGTTGCAGACAAGAAACACTCAAAATTATAGTGTAAGAGTGAAGCACGTTTTTTGTTTTAACCGTTTGAAGTTTATTGTTGGTTTTTGTTCTTGTTGTTGTTATGTGGGGAAGCAGAAGGTCGGCGCTATAGTTTTGTTGATTGTTTTGGTTTTGGTGTTTGTTGTTGTTAGTGTTTGTAGATCTTCTTTTACATGTTTTTTTTCTTTTATTTAATTTCAATTTAGGCACGACACGAATTCATGATTTTTTCATTAATTTTTTTGCTTATTTTTTAATTGTTTTTTTTTACCTTGTTTTTGAACAATTTTTGTTTATGCCGAAAAGTTACATTTACCTCAAGGTTGTTTGATGGTACGTTTTAATATTATTTATTTTTTCCCTCCGTTACTTTACTATGTGAGTTTCTGCAGTTTTGTTACCTGGAATTTGTGATTTGTTTATGCATGCAATAAAAAAAAAACTAGTAATAAGTTTAACGCCGGTGAAAAGAAATATTTTGATACTTTTATGTTTTATAAACGGCATTGATTGATTTGAAAAATGATTCATGGGCAAATAGTTGAAATCGTGAAAAATGTAAGTAAACTTAACATATACTTTCAAGATAAACTGAGTTCAATGATAAACGTGCTCGAGTTGTTGGGATTTGCAACAAAGGAAAGATTGCAACAAAAAAGCTGAGTAATGCTGAAGTTTGTAATTTTTATAAAATTAAAGTTTTTGTTTTTAATATTGTTTTTTATTTTGATTTTGATTTTACTTTTGGGTTTGAGGAGTTTAAGTTTGAGTTTGAGATTAAATTTGATTTTAATTCTTCTTCCTTGATTTTTGATTCTTGATCTTGATCTTGAATCTTGAATCTTGAATCTTGATTCTTGATTTTTGATTCTTGATCTTGAATATGAATCTTGAATCTTGATTCTTGATTTCTGATTCTTGATTCTTGATTCTTGATTCTTGATTCTTGATTCTTGAATCTTGAATCTTAAATCTTGATACTTGATTCCTAACTCTTAATTCTTGATTCTTGAATCTTTATTCTTGATACTTGATTCTTGATTCCTGATTCTTGATTCTTCATTTTTTATTCTTGATTCTTGATTATTGTCTATGATTCTTGATTCTTCATTTTTGATTCTTATTCTTGACTCTTGATTTTTTATTCTTGATTTTTCATTTTTGATTCTTAATTCTTGATTCTCGATTCTCGATTCATGATTCTTGATTCTTGATACTTTATTCTTGATTTTTGATTCTTGATTCTTAATTCTTCATTTTTGATTCTTAATCCTTGATTCTTCAATTTTGATTCTTGATTTAGATTTTATTTTGAGTTTGAGAGTGGCGTCCGTGGCGTAGTTGGTTAAAGTGCGTGGCCGCTATGTCAACGAACTTTGGAGACCCAGGTTCGAACCCCAGCAGCGACAGAAAATTATTTGAATTAAAATAATTTTTCTGTACGGCCGCCATCTCTCTGCAGACAATGGCAAACCTCAGAGAGTAATCAAAATGCCATGTAAAGCTTCTTGAGAACGAGAACATTCCGTTCATCGCCATTCGGAGTCGGCGTTAAGCACGTAGGTCCGGTTCTCGGTCAATTGTGTACAAACTTTATAACACGCACAACACAATTGATCATAAGAAGCTAGGTCAAAGTCCTTTCAAGGGCTGAAATGGCCAGTTATTTATTTATTTATTTTTTTTTTTTGAGAAATTGAGTTTAAGTTTGATTTTGATTCGTGATTCTTGATTTTTGTTTTGATTTTGATTTTAATTTGAATTTTGAATTTGAGAAATTTGAGTTTAAGTTTAATTGTGATTCGTGATTCTTGATTCTCGATTCTCTATTTTTGATTTTGATTTTGATTTTGATTTTGATTTTGATTTTGATTTTGATTTTGATTTCGATTTTGATTTTCATTTTGATTTTGATTTTGATTTTGATTTTGATTTTGATTTTGACTTTGATTTTTATATTGATTTTATTTTGATTTTCATTTTGATTTTGATTTTGATGTTAATTAGTTTTAGTTCGAGTTAGAGTTAGAGATAGTTAGAGTTAGAGTTAGAGTTAGAGTAAGAGTTAGAGTTAGAGTTAGAGTTAGAGTTAGAGTTAGAGTTAGAGTTAGAGTTAGAGTTAGAGTTAGAGTTAGAGTTAGAGTTAGAGTTAAAGTTAGAGTTAGAGTAAGGGTTAGAGTTAGAGTTAGAGTTAGAGTTAGAGTTAGAGTTAGAGTTAGAGTTAGAGTTAGAGTTAGAGTTAGGGTTAGAGTTAGAGTTAGAGTTAGAGTTAGAGTTAGAGTTAGAGTTAGAGTTAGAGTTAGAGTTAGAGTTAGAGTTAGAGTTGGAGTTAGAGTTAGAGTTAGAGTTAGAGTTAGAGTTAGAGTTAGAGTTAGAGTTAGAGTTAGAGTTAGAGTTAGAGTTAGAGTTAGAGTTAGAGTTAGAGTTAGAGTTAGAGTTAGAGTTAGAGTTAGAGTTAGAGTTAGAGTTAGAGTTAGAGTTAGAGATTGAGTTTGAGTAAGAGTAAGAGTTAGATTCCTAGTTAGAGTTAGAGTTAAAGTTAGAGTTAGAGTTAGAGTTAGAGTTAGAGTTAGAGTTAGAGTTAGAGTTAGAGTTAGAGTTAGAGTTAGAGTTAGAGTTAGAGTTAGAGTTAGAGTTAGAGTTAGAGTTAGAGTTAGAGTTAGAGTTAGAGTTAGAGTTAGAGTTAGAGTTAGAGTTAGAGTTAGAGTTAGAGTTAGAGTTAGAGTTAGAGTTAGAGTTAGAGTTAGAGTTAGAGTTAGAGTTAGAGTTAGAGTTAGAGATTGAGTTTGAGTAAGAGTAAGAGTTAGATTCCTAGTTAGAGTTAGAGTTAAAGTTAGAGTTAGAGTTAGAGTTAGAGTTAGAGTTAGAGTTAGAGTTAGAGTTAGAGTTAGAGTTAGAGTTAGAGTTAGAGTTAGAGTTAGAGTTAGAGTTAGAGTTAGAGTTAGAGTTAGAGTTAGAGTTAGAATAAGAGTTAGAGTTAGAATTAGAGTTAGAGTTAGAGTTAGAGCTAGAGTTAGAGCTAGAGCTAGAGTTAGAGTTAGAGTTAGAGTTAGAGTTAGAGTTGGAGTTAGAGTTAGAGTTAGAGTTAGAGTTAGAGTTAGAGTTAGAGTTAGAGCTAGAGTTAGAGTTTGAGTTTGAGTTTGAGTTTGAGTTTGAGTTTGAGTTAGAGTTAGAGTTAGAGTTAGAGTTAGATCTAGAGTTAGAGTTAGAGTTAGAGTTAGAGTTAGAGTTAGAGTTAGAGTTAGAGCTAGAGTTAGAGTTAGAGTTAGAGTTAGAGTTAGAGTTAGAGTTAGAGTTAGAGTTAGAGTTAGAGTTAGAGTTAGAGTTAGAGTTGGAGTTAGAGTTAGAGTTAGAGTTAGAGTTAGAGTTAGAGTTAGAGTTAGAGTTAGAGTTAGAGTTAGAGTTAGAGTTAGAGTTAGAGTTAGAGTTAGAGTTAGAGTTAGAGTTAGAGTTAGAGTTAGAGTTAGAGTTAGAGTTAGAGTTAGAGTTAGAGTTAGAGTTAGAGTTAGAGTTAGAGTTAGAGTTAGAGTTAGAGTTGAGTTAGAGTTAGAGTTAGAGTTAGAGTTAGAGTTAGAGTTAGAGTTAGAGTTGAGTTAGAGTTAGAGTTAGAGTTAGAGTTAGAGTTAGAGTTAGAGTTAGAGTTAGAGTTAGAGTTAGAGTTAGAGTTAGAGTTAGAGTTAGAGTTAGAGTTAGAGTTAGAGTTTGAGTTAGAGTTAGAGTTAGAGTTAGAGTTTGAGTTTGAGTTTGAGTTTAAATTTGAGTTTGAGTTTGAGTTTTAGCCTGAGTTTGAGTTTGATTTTGTTTTTGATTTTTTTTTTAATCTCTAAGTTTTGTCTGTTGATTTCTTTTTTTTTCTTTGTTCTTTTGACTTGAGTCTAAAAAGTAAAATTTAACTGTGGCATATTAACATTTTCGTGGCGTAGTTGGTTAAAGTGCGTGGCCGCTATGTCAACGAACTTGGAGACCCGGGTTCAAAACCCAGCAGCGACAGAAAATTATTTGAATTAAAATAATTTTTCTGTACGGACACAGACAATGGCAAACCTCAGAGAGTAATCAAAATGCCATGTAAAGCTTCTTGAGAACGAGAACATTCCGTTCATCGCTGTTCGGAGTCGGCGTTAAACATGTACAGTGCCGGTAAAAAAAATAGCACTGGAGACAACAGTTCAACTATTATTTAAAAAAAAACCTCATCTGAAGCAACTTGTTCAGATGCTACTATTATATAATATTTTAGAGAGTATTCACTCTCTGAAAGCAAGATCATTAGTATTAAAAGGGTAACGGTTCTTTTTATGTTAAGTAATTTTGAGAGAGAAGTACGAATTGGTACGGTAAAAATAATAGCACTGCGTTTACGTTTCTGTTGAAAAAAGCCATTTTGTGTTCAATTTATCAAAAGGTAGCATCAAAGTGTTTCAGTTTGTTTTAGTGGAAGTGGTTTTAATACAAAAAAAATTAAATTCTTAAATTATTTACGAAGCTATGGGTCGCAGAAAGCATTGCAGTGCCGAAAAACGTGAAATTATTCAAAGAATGTTTGCAGAGGGTAAAACGTATGCATAAGTTAGACATGAAGTTAGCTGTTCTAATAATTTGGTTCGTAATGCCATAATATATGCACCAAAACTTGAAACTCGTGGACGAAAGCACGCTATGTCGCCGTTACTCGTCCAACGATTAATCAGGCAAAGTAGAAGGAGCCGTTTAAGCCAGCAACAGAGCTCAAAACAGAACTTAATATGTATTGAAACTGTTCGTAGCCGTCTTAGAGATCATCATTTAAAGGCATGTAGTCCCAGAAAAGTACCTATCTTAACTGCTAAGCATGCAACAAAGCGTTTGAAGTTCGCAAAACAACATTTGAACTGGCCAGTAGAGAGATAGAGAAATATTTTATGGACGGACGAGAGTAAAATTGTAATTTATGGTGGCAAGGGTTTTCGTTCTTACGTTAAGAGACCTCCTAATGCAGAATACAACCCTAAATTTACTGCTGAAACAGTTAAGCACGGAGGTTCAAGCATAATGATATGGGCTTGTTTTTCCTATTATGGAGTTGGTCCCATACATTGGATTAGGGCCTTCATGGAACAACACGTATACGTTGATATATTGGATAAAGTAATGCTGCCTTATGCAGAGGAAGAAATGCCGTTATTGTGGGTTTTCCAGCAGGACAATGACCCGAAGCATACCAGCAAGAAAGCTAAAAAGTGGTTTGAGGATCATTCGGTGAATGTCATGGCTTGGCCAGCGCAGTCGCCCGACCTCAATCCAATTGAGAATCTCTGGACTGATGTAAAAAAAGCAGTTTCTATTGCAAAACTGACCAACAATCAAACCCTTTGGGCTGCAGTTCAGGACTCCTGGATCAAAATTGCAATTAAGAGGTGTCAGGATTTGATCAATTCCATGACAATACGTTGTGCAGCCGTAATTGCCAACAAAGGACATGCGAGGAAATATTAATTTTGGCTCATTACAATTTTTTCTCCATAATAGCTTTGATCTTAAATAAACTCTTTAATTTTGTCACGTTTTTTTAAGGTTTTAAATGCATAATGAAATAATAGTGCTATTTTTTTTACCGCCTATTTTTTAAGTTATATTGAAAAATCTGAAATATTTTCCAAAAAACGTTAATAAATTTTGCAACTTCTTTTTAACTACTTTCTTTGAGGTTAATTGTATTTATTGATATCTTCAAAAGTTGTTTGCATCGATTTATTTAATTTTAACTTCTTAAAAGAAATCAATTTTGATGATGGTGCTATTATTTTTACCGCAGCTGTAGGTCCAGTTCTTGGTCAATTGTGTACAAACTTAATAACACGCACAACACAATTGATCATAAGAAGCTAGGTCAAAGTCCTTTCAAGGGCTGAAATGGCCAGTTATTTATTTATTTTATATTAATATTTTCTCTAAACGCCATGCAATAGTTTCATGCAACGATGTTGCATTTATGTGACCTTAGCCGTTTAAACGACACGATTTTTTTATTAATTTTTTAGTGAGATCAAAGAACTCACTCTTTTTCTTCCAATAGAATGAATTCTAGCGCCAATAGTTACCTTGTTATAATTGAATGAAACGATTCTGTATTTTTCTCATTTTTAAGGCATTTAGCAGCGATCTCATGACGTAATATTTTTTATATTTCTATTATAAGGCCTACAAAGGAACCTTTAGCCAATCCTTAATATTTTTTACATAACAATTATTCAGGCTTTTTTATCATCGAGTAATAATTTCAAGTGACACTATGACACATGTGTTGGATTTTCAATCTCGAAGCGGCTTTCTTCACGGCCTCATAACGTCATAAAATTTTTATTTTTTTTATGTCATAAGGGTAAAAAAGCAGCCCTAACTATCGTAATACCGTGACACCTTTAGTCAGTCCGTAATTATTCCATGTAAAACTATTACATTTCGATGCTTAGGAGGCTTCCTCCGCATTCTAATGAGGTCATCATTTTTGGTTTTGGTCATGAGGTCAAAAAATCTTTACTTTATTTTTTTTATCATTACTTTTATTTTAGTACTTTATACATAACGAGAAATAATTTCGTGTATTTTTGCAGATGTAATTATCTGTTGTAGATGTTTATCTAATTATTTTTTTACACAATTACAAGAGTTACCCTTTTTTTTATTCTGATTCCATTTTAAATTCGTCGTAAATTTCATCAATTAATCAATTTTCTCATTTAACATTGCGGTATCTAAAACGAAAGCCACCAAATTAAGTCTAGAAAAAAAAACCCAGTGTGGGCATATTTTTAGTAGAATAAGATACCGTTGTCGTTGTTGTTGTTTTCATTGTTGTTTTCACATACATAGTGCCGCTTTTTATTTTTGTACTGTACACATTCTGTCGTACTTTTGTTTTGAATTGAGCAATCAATCAATTAACAAATTTTTTTTTTGTTTTGTTGCTTCTTTCTCTTTTTCGTATTTGTCTGTTTTTTTTTCTTTTCTATTTTAAGTTTAAAATTGTTGTAGACATTCAGGTGCCACCAGTTGATAATTATAAGCATTTCTATTTTGAGGCGATGGTTACAGTTGAAGTAATAAATTTCACATAATCACAAAATGCCACATTTTATGACAAAAATTTAGTTAATTGCCAGTTAAGTAATAAATATGTCGACTTTAATGGTTTTGACGTATTTGAAATCAGTGTGAACATTTATCAAAATTTAATCTGAACTGTATTTCTTAAATTCTTAAACAAAGTAACAAATATTTTTTTTTTGTAACAAACTTAAGATTTGAAAGCTCACGTTCCAAATAAATATCAATATCAATATCAAAATCAAATTTAAACTCAAACTCAAACTCAAGATCAAACTCAAATCAAAATCAAAATCAAAATCAAGATCAAGTTCAAAATCAAAATCAAAATCAAAGTCACAGTCAAAATAAAAATCAAAATCAAAATCAAAATCAAAATCAAAATAAAATCAAAATTAAAACAAAATCAAAATCAAAATTAAAATCAATAAAAACCAAAATCAAAAACGGAAAAAAATTAAAATCAAAATCAAAATCAAATAACACAAAAAAATGGAAATCGAAACAACATAAAAATCAAAATCAAAATCAAATAACATAAAAATCAAAATCAAAATCAAAACCAAAATCGAAATCGAATTCGAAACCAAAATCAAAAGCTAAAGCAACAGCAAAACCAATTCTTAGATCAAAAGTAAAAGCAGAAGCATAAACATGAATAAAAATTTAAACTTAAGCATAAGCATACGCATAAGAGTACACATTAGTATAAGCAAAAACTTGCAAAAGCAAAAACAAAACTAGAAGTAAAAACAAAACCAAACAAAAAGACAAAAGTAAGCAGAACCAATGCAAAAGTTAAAGCAATAACAAAAACAAAAGCAAAATTAAAAATAAAACCAAAAATAAAACCAGAAGAGAAACAAAAATAATAGCAAAGGCAACAGCAAAAGCAAAAGAAAATGAAAAAGCAAAAACCCAAGCAAAAAAACAAAATCAAAAGCAGAAGCAAAAACAATAGCAAAAGCAAACGAAAAACAAAAGCGAATACAACCGCGAATAGAACCACGAATACAACACGAATAGAAGCAAGAACAAAAGTAAACCCAAAACAAAAGTAAAAGCAAAAGAAAAAGCGGGAGCAAAAACAAAAGCAAATTCAAAAACAAAAGCAAAAAAAAAACAATATAATTAAGTACGGGACGAGTAGAAAGACAAGGATAAATTCAAAGAATTGGTGAAGAATTAGGATAAATATTTCGACAAAGACTAGGAATAAGTTAAGAACAAAGGTTAGGTCAAGGTTGTGGATAAAGACAAGAAATATAATTAGGACAAGATTGGGACAATGATATGAAGAAAGACATGGTAGAATATTAGAATAAAGATAAGGGCAAGGATTATGACAAGGTTAAGAAAAAGATTAGGGAAAAGACAAGGATAAAGACAACGGAATAGGACAATATAAAGACAACGGCAAGAATACGTTGTTCGGTCTAAGAATACGTTGTTAACAGCCAGCTGAATGCTTTCTTAGAAATATTTTAACACTATTGAAAACAAATTTGAGCTTTAGGCCAAGCATGTTGACAACAAGACAACATGAAGACAAAGAAGGAAACAACCAAAAGCAACGGCTCTGTATAGAGCAAATCACACAGCTTGACTATACAGACTGTTTCGTTGGCCGCTACACCAACTCATCAGTAGTCTTGTATGACTTTTCACTGTGATCCACTCAAGCTAATTAAGTTTTACTTATACTGCCAACTATGCCGAGAAAGTTACCCGGAATTTGTTTGACAGAGAGAAGGCTTAAATTCTTATCTTATCTATAGGCTGTTGCCTTCTTTGTCCTCATGTTGTCTTGTTGTCAACATGGTTGGCCTAAAGCTCAAATTTGTTTTCAATACAAATAATGAAAGGCCGTATTCAAATATTAAGATAATAAATATTTTAACACCATAACAACAGATTTCTAGATCTAGTTTGACCCTATTCAGAATAAGGTTAAGAAATATTCACAAAATGTAATTAACACGTGAACATTTTGGGGTGATGATTTTTAGATTGAAAAGAAAAGAATGCGTTGATCAACTAAGTTCGTCTTTTGGTGATAAAGCACCACACATATCGACTGTAAAACGCTGGTTTAATGAGTTCGAGCATGGTAATCGCCTTTCTCTCCAAGATAAATTTCGTGAAGGTCGTCGAAGAACGGATGTTGTGGCAGAACACATAGATGCTGTGCGTGATCTGTTGTCAGCAGCTCAGCATGTGACATACCGTGAGATGGAGTCATCCTTTGATATTAGAGGGACTAGCATACATTCGATTTTACAAGAGCATTTAGGCGTTAGGAAGACTTGTTCAAAAAAGGCCCGTGCCGATTGGTTTAAGAAAATGCTGAAAAAATACAATAAGGGGGTGGTTCGAAACACGTCTACGTCATCACCACAGGTGAAGAATCATATATCTACGCTTATGGGCCTGAAACAAAGCAGCAATCTACTTATTGGGTCTTCCAAAGTGAGCAAAACCCGACAAAACTTGTCCGCTTACGGAGCACATGCAAGTAAATAGTTGCCAGTGTTTTTCAGAAATACCAGTAATGTCGCAAGTGTATCACTTGAGCAAGTGTACCACCTACCTGTTTTAAATACAATTTCTCGGACATTGACCAGAAAAAATTTATTAACTTATGAAAGCATTCCCACACATTATGTAAGTTGGTGTTGTTTGCTGGCAATTAAATGTTTTTTTTTCTCTTTGGTCAGAGAAAAAGTACCGCCAAGACAATGATCGCGACTTGGTAGAAGTCTTGAACTTGTTAGAAAACGATTCAGAACTCGAAGGAAATTCCGTTTTAGAGGGCGATGATTTTGAAAACGAAGTTGATGGAATAGTTGAAAGAAATGAGGTTAGTGAGGCAAAATCAGATGACAAAAATGAAAGTACTTGTGAGGAAAACGATGACACTATAAGGTAAGTGCGGGTTGCAGATACTATTCGAATGATTTGGAAATCAGCAAAATTTCATCTGTCGAATATTGAGTCATCTCTTCCAATCAGATCTGGTAAGAAACTGATTCCTATTCCATATTTTGAAAGGATTTTGATGAAAATCTTTTCGAATTAGCAGGAAATTTACCGAGATGCACTACTGAAGCATCAGAAATTCATAGGTTTCACTGAATACACTTGAGGAGGTCCATAACAAAACGCAGAAATTACACAGTAACACTTTTTTGGATAATCAAAGAAATGTAATTCAATATGCATTTGATTTGATATGTAATTGTTGCGTTGTGATCTGAACCATCATTTTTGGTATTGAATAACGGCATAAATATTAAACCTTACTATGTTGGTTACATAGATTTTAATACGTAGAATTGGATTCAGCCAAAAAAGCGAAAAATTTAAAAAGTGTAATTATGGCGTTTTGTTATGGACCTCCTCACTTGTACTTTGGCTGTGTCTCTTTGCCGAGAATGTTCGTGTATGGGACAGACGATTCCGTCATGAAATAGTGAAAAGTGCAATGTCGCGAAACAAGTTCTTCTTTTTGCGAAAATGCCCTTCATTATGTGGACACATCCGTTGTACCCACTAAGGCAAACAGCAGTGTCTTATGGAAGGTTCAGCCTATTATCGCCACTATAATAAACCGTGTCCTGATATCGGCAGTATGTGAAGAATAAGACTCGTCCAGTTAGTCTTAAAAACTTCGTTGTTACTTCTTCATATCAAGTTGTATTGAATTTCGAGGCATATCAAGGCGCCATGACTCTTGGCAGATCGATCTCAGGGATAAGTTCCCAGTGTAACATGTATAACGTTTGTGTGAAACTATACGAAGATATTCTTATTTATTTCTTGATCGGTACTTTACTACCATACCATTGCTTAAACGTTTGCGGGATATGGAAATTTATATGCGACAGGAACTATTCAGCTGAATCGAATAAAAAAAGTTAATTTCAAGTCAGACAAGTCAATGGCTTGAGAAGAAATCGATGAAGGAGTTCGATCTGATGATATGATTGCAGCAGTGAAATGGAAGGATACCAAAGATGTGCTGTTGGCATCAAATTGCATTGGAAAAGATCCTGTTACAACTGTTACTAGGTGGAGCGAAGAGAGTAGAGCATACATCAGCGTTGCATGCCTAGCTATTGTCGTTGAATATAACCAAAATATGGGAGATGTTGATACTTGCGACCAGTTGATGGAATGTTAAGGACTTGGATAAAAAGTAAGAAGTGGACCCTAAAAGTAGACTTAAATTTTCTAGACTTAGCAGCAGTAAATAAATGACTAGACAGTAAACTTCCAAAACGCAAGACTTTAGATCTCTTGCACTTTTGTCTCAAAATCGCGGAAGCTCTTTCTGCAACTTTCGAACGAAAACATTATTCGTTGGATGATATGTGTTCGGATGATGAGCCAATCCAAAAGAGTGCACCACTAAAATGTGCTGCAATCCCTGGTAAAAGCAAGCGAAGTTACGGTATTGATCAGTGGCCAGTGGTTGAAAATTTTACAACTGCAAGAAAATGTCGCATCCAATGACTTGTTTCCTCGCATTAAGAAAAAAATTGCGTAGCGAGCGTTTTTCTAAACTCGTACAGGCCGTTGAGGCCTTCAAAACCCTGGTTTCGGAGGTACCAACTTCAAAGTGGTAAAAAAGTTTCGAAAATGGGTTCAAACGAATGCAAAAAGTGTTTTGATCATCAATGATGATTCATCATTGATCATTGATCAAAACAATAACAGCATTTTCACTGATTAACCACTGTTTTTACATTCTTAGGCGCAAGACTTAAAAGGCAACACTTGTATCCTATAAAATGTTTAGGCTTTTGATGCTAATGTTGTCAGACTGTTAAAACGCTGATACACGTGATATAAAATTTTTATTGAATTTTCATGCCGTGGCCAGCCAGCAGAGGTTATTTTATCGCAAAAGCTGTGAAGTGCATAATGCATAATGACTAAGTATTTTTTTTTCTTTTTAAGTATGTTATTAAGTAATTAAATTTTTATGTTTTTTATTTTTTTGTGTTTTTTTTTCTGCTTTTTGTTTGGCAACACTTTTTGTGTTTGTTTGAATGTTTTTTTGTTTTTGTGCATTCAAATCTAACAACTGAAATTTTTAATTGTGAAATAATAAAGTTATTTGCGCCAAATTTTTTACTGAACTTGTAGGCTGACGTAGCTGTACATCTGTGAATTATTCGTCGTCGTCGTCGTCGTCGTGGTGTCTACTTATGTCTACTTATGCACTCATGTGTGAGTGTTTCAACGGCAGTCAAAGTGCTTTGTATTTTTTTTTTGCGCATTTAATCAAGGTCGTATTAATTATTGTACATTAAAAACTTAAAATATATGTTAATGTGCTCGTGTTTTTAACTCTTTCTTTCTCTCTTTCTTTTTTTTTTTTGATTTTTTTTTTTTTTTGTTTTTTTCTTTCATACGTTGTAAACCTTTTTGCTTTTACATGGTTGGACAATCTTTTGTTTTCAGAAAAACCCATGCATTGAAGTGTATCTTTTGATGTGTAAAATTTTTTCTTTATAATGAAAGTTAAAATGTTCAATCTATTCACTTCTAAGGAATAAAAACCTTCAGAGCAATACTTTAAGCCTACCAAAGTCAGTTATTTACTTGCCGAGGATTGGACTTTGTTAAAACTTGGTTTTTTTTTCTTTTTGCAGAATATTCAGTTGGCGCGAATTTTTATCTTTTTATCTGGCTCGAAACTGACACATTAATAATTAAGTAGATATTTTTTAAGTATATTTTTCTGAAAATTTTTTTTATCGGATGTGTAAAACAAAATGCATGTCTATGAAATTCAAGCACTATCTAGTATATTTCCACCTTGAACCGTAAATTGCATGTTTTTTCTCGTTTCTAAGAAAAAAGACTTTTAATTAAATTCTTTCTCCGTGTAAAGTGTTCATCGAACTAAGTATGGATCAAACAAATACTGTTGGTGGTTTTTTAAATTATAAATTTTTTAATTTTTATTTGCTTCATTTTGAAGTCTGCGAGAATAATTACGATATTTTGACTCATGTTATTTATCCTTATTCCACAGACATAGCACCTGTATGAAAAGTGGGCTTGGATTAAAAAAATAACCAAGCAAGCAATTCCAGCAATTAAAGAATATTTTCAAGCAATTGAGTTTTTTTATGATCTTTTGCTTTTTTTCTTGAGCTTTTGCTTGGAAGCGAATCAATAGGAAATTGTATAGTATTCTAGAATTTATAATTAAGCATTTTTTTTTTAACATTGTTACTTAAGACTTAAATTGGTTGAAATTAGCTTTTTTGACGTGACAACGATACGTTTTACCAACCAGATTTAAAAAAAAAAGTTAAAAAAATAATTTTTCAAAAATTCATCAGCGTTGCATGGAATTATTACTCGATGAGTAAAAGTGTTGTGATTAAAATAATGAGACAACAGTAAAATGTAATAATTTCCCTTTATAACAAAAAAAAAAACAAAATTAATGACAGCATCGGGACGCGGCGGGATCTGCCTAGGCAACGAAACCGCAATATTTTTCATGAAATTATAACAAACTATTCATAGGTGCTAGGGTAAAAAATATTACATGCCATAAAAGAAACTCCGCCTGTTCTCACGAGCAGCCTGTCCAAAGCCAAGATACAGGAGGATGGTCGCAGGCAATGGGTTCGCCCTATACTGTGTAAATGAGAAGGGAGTACCCATATCTTGGAGTTGGTCGCCCAATCTGGGGAGTAGGTGGACTGTTTGACTAGATCAACCGTAGCCTATGCCTACGAAGGAATTGCAATGATCCTTAAATTTTGATAGCACGGGGATAGTCGTTACGCTAGACAGATGTGCTGTCACAATTTCCACCGCCACATTGACATTGTGGTCTCTGGATAGTCTTATAAAGACTGGTTAAACGATGAAAAATTCGTGTATATCTTGGTGTACATGAGGTGTCAGAATTGGTTACTCGGAGGTGAAAAGTATTTCTTAGTAGTGCCAGTTTGCGCAAAGGTGCAAAATAATGGTGACCATGAGTCACACACAGTCAGAAGTGACATGGTCCACGCCCCAGCACATCCAATAGTGGTGGCTTTTGCCATCACAGTCATAAAAGATGAATGCAGATGGTGCGTGTCGAGGTAAATCTCTTTTGCCCGAGGAGACTTTCGCAAGGCTGACCCTTCGGGGAGTATCGTGCTGGCTGTGGTAGTTCACTGTCGCAAAAAGGTCTGTGAGATTGGCGTGAAGTTGCGCGTAATTAACCGGGTGGCAATGCCCTTAAATTGACAGAGATTTTAGATGGGTCTCGATTTCTACCAATGAATGTGGATGGTGACCCAACTAATCATCCACAATTGGTACTGCTGCGTTCAAACATTGGTTGCTATCCATTTGGTCTGACCTCTCAAAGTCGTCACAATTTTTTTAAATTCATTTTTATAGTTGAAGTGACGCGAAGTTGAAGACGAGAGGTCAGACCAAGTGCGATGGACTCAAAACATGTCCCTCTTAAAGAATTTCTATAAAGTTTGGTTGTGCTTTTTTTGTCGATTTCGTCACACTGTGTTATTACTCGGTGAGTAAACTTAGCACTCGCATATTTTTTGGTACGCGACTGAACGTGCTCACTGTAAGTGACATTTAGCATTTTGACATTTAGTATTTGACATTTAGCGTTTAATGCTTCTTTTTCGCGAAAAAGTTTTCGGCACCAGTTGTTTATAATCGAGGAATGGGGCTCGCTAGAAAATCGTGTTGCTATAGTTGATCTAAAAAAATGTGGCATGGAAAGAGACGATATCTTTCGGACCTTGCGACCACTCGGAGTCACTCGTAATTTTGTATATCGTACTGTGAAGTTGTTTGAGGATACTGTTGGAATGATCGACCATCCAAAATCCGGCCACCCGCTTGTAGTAAGAGCACCACGAGCCATCAAGGCGGTGAAGTCTCGAATCAAACGAAAACCACTGCGAAAGCAAAAAATCTTGTCGCGGGAGATGAATATCTAGGCGCAATCGCATTCTTAATTATGACTAGGGGATCAGAGCATACAAAAGACACACCGAGCACCTTCTCACGGTAGCGTTAAAGGAACAGCATAAGCGAAAATCGAAAGCGTTACTTCTCAAGCACAAGGATAATGCCCACAGACGAATTCTGTTAACTGGCGAAAAAATTTTCACCGTAGAGGAATCGTTCAATAAACAGAATAATAGAATGATGATGTTCTGTCATCATGACATGCAGCCAAACTCATTCTGAAAGTTCAGAGAGTTCACCACACAGCTTCTGTGATGGTGGGGAGTCGCCTACGATGGGGTCACCAAGCTCCATTTTTGTGAAAAAGGTGTCAAAACTTCGGCGAAAGTGAATGAATCCTATGTTTTGGAATTGGTTGTGAAGCCTCTTAACTCGACATTATTCCGAAACAAGCCGTGGACCTTTCAATAAGATTCTGCTCCGGCCCATAAGGCTAAATTGACTGAAGAGTGGCTCAAAAACAATGTACCGGACTTCTTTTCCACGGAACAGCGGCCAGCGGGTAGCCCAGACCTGAACTCATTAGATTACAAATTCTAGTCCTTGTAAGAGGGTATGGCTTGCTCTACTAGACACCCCAATATCGAGTCTCTAAAGCGCGCGAGACTTCATTTTGACAGGGAAGAATTCATTTAAGTGAGAATTTGGAATACGGAATACGAACCCAATACGATGAATTCGAAGCTAATTTCATAAGAAATTCACTTTTAGAATGTATTGACAGTTTGAAATTCGTTTTCATTGAAACCGGTCATATTTTCATTGAAAAATAAGCAAAAATAAAAAATATAAAATAAAAAATATTCAAAAAATTTCCAAAAAAATTTTCGAGACTATCTCTCTGAGCAGTGCTGAGCAGTTCGCGTTTTTTTTTCCTTGCTCCGAGTGCTTTCGTACAAATTTGGTATTGTGCATTTTGTGATAAACAGGAGCAAATAAATCTTTATTTTCACACTTTCATTTTATTAAGAAGTAAAAAAAAAAATATCACATAGAATAATTAATCTTTGTTATGCCCCCTGGGCCCCCAAATATTCGGGCTAATCGGTTTGCTCCGCTAGCCGATAGCCCGAAAAGTAAACGAAGAAAGACACCAAATAACATAACTTTCGATCCGTATCCTGAATTACCATTAATTTAAAATTCTGATCCCAAATTTATCGTGCTTGAATCTTTAAATCAAGATAAACCACTAACACAATATTCTTGCTTTGCCGTACAGAAATCAATTCATTTGATAAGCAAAGGAATTAAGTCAATTTCGGAACTTCGCGAAGGTAGTCTCTTGCTTCTCGTAAAAAAGAAAACTATCGCCGGAAAGTTCTTAGCTATAAAAGAACTACACGGAATCTGTGCTATAAAAGCAAAATACCACGCCAATCTTAACTTTACCAAAGGAACCGTATATGCTCCTTGTTTGAACAATGTTTCAGAAAAAGAAATTGTAGACGAGCTAATCTCACAAGGTGTCGTTTCGGTTTATAAATTTTTAAAAAACAATAATGGAAAAATGATTCCAAGTGGTGTCGTTCTTCTTACATTCGATTTATATCACCTTCCTGAAAAAATCGATGTTTCATGGCACAATGTTCGAGTTAGGGAATACACCCCAAGTCCCATGCGGTGCAAAAGTTGTCAGTTGCTTGGTCACACCATAAAATTCTGTAAAAAATCACCAGCTGGCGTTAACTGTAATCTCCCCCCACATAACCCCGAAGCTTGCACACGCACTTTTTGCGCGAACTGCTCAGCTGATCACCCTGCCTCTTCTAACAAATGCACACGATTCATACAAGCAAAAAATATATTAAAAATCAAAATCACAAACAAATGCTCAATGCGCGAAGCCGTTAATAAATACAAAGCACAAACACCCATTCTATCCAACTCTCCAACCACTTTCTCTTCTGTACTATCCAAAATCAACAACGAAAAAGACAATATTACTCATCTTCAAATTACCAAAAGCTCAACAGTCAATGTACCCACACAAAATACACCTACACCGTCTCCCTCCACACACTCATCTCTTACTCATGACTCCAATAAACTCTCTTCAAACATCTCTTCTCTTTCTAAACCTTTAACACAAAATACACCTACACCGTCTCTCTCCACACATTCATCTCTAACTAATGGCTCCAATAAACCCACTTCAACCATCTCTTCTCTTTCTAAGCATTTAACTCAACAATCATCACATGAAAATAATAACACAACTAACATCTCTCCAAATAGCATACATCAAAATACAGCATCTCTCTACGCTATCAATAACAATCAAACTATCAACTACAATCAATCTCTCACTAGCAAATTCACAACAACAAAAGTAAACAAATCCAACACAACTGCCCATTCTCACGACATCACTGAAACATATAACCCCTTTCAAGATAAAAATATAGATAATATAGATATAACATCAGATGAAGAATCCTTTTAAATAACAAAACAACTAAATACTATAAAAATAGCATCTTTAAATTTTATTACATTTATGGTCTCCATACTACAATGGAATTTAAAAGGCTATTGGAACAACTACCATGAATTACAATTATTAATAAAGCAATATAATCCCTCGATTATAGCCCTTCAAGAAACACATATTCCATTTAATAGCAACCCTACCCCCCTAAATCTTATTCAGGATACTTCCATAACTTACCTTGCAACATCTCATGTAAACAAGGAGTGGGAGTCCTTGTTAAGAAAGAAATTCCTCACGCTTTGGTTAACATAAATTCAAATATATCCATTATAGCAATAGAAATTAACATTGGCTTCAAAATAACCGTAATTTCAGTTTATATTCCGCCTGATCAAAACTTTAGTTCTATCGATCTTTTTAATATAATAAATTCAATCTCTTCACCTGCAATAATTTTGGGAGATTTCAATTCTTGGAGTACTCTTTGGGGTTCCACAAACGTTAATTCTAAAGGCAAAATTTTAGAAGATTTCATAATATCAACAAATTTTATTATTCTCAACGACGGGTCTCCAACACATTTCACCACACATAGAACTTTTACCCACATCGACTTAACTCTATCTTCTGCTAGTTTGGCCCCAAAATGTACCTGGAAGACACTTCCTAATCTTCACGGCAGTGATCATTTCCCCTTAATAACAACAATAGAAACAAACTTCAATAAAGAAAAATATAAAAAATCACCTAAATTTAGTACAGATAGAGCCAATTGGGTAAAATATCAAAAAAATATCGAGCGAATATCTCCAACTATACCAATCTCTAACAACATTAATAAAGAAACCGCATCCATACAAAAAATAATTCGCACTTCTGCACATTATCATATTCCACAAACTAGCAATATGTATAACAAGCGCTTTTTACCTTGGTGGAACCCACAACTCACTCAACTTAGGTCTGAAAAACAATATGCCTGGTCAGAATTTAAAAGATCTCGGTCCGAAGAAAATTTTGTCAGATACAAAAAAGCCAATGCTCGCTTCAGGTTCCACGCTAAAGCATCAAAAAGAGCCAGCCTTGAAAAACTCACTGGATTAATAAATCCAACATCAAGTCCTAAAAAAATTTGGCATAACATTAAAACTCTGGTCGGGACCCCAAAACGAAGCAATATTTGCATAATAAACTCACCGAACGACTCAATTTCATCACCCATAGATATCGTTAATGCTTTTTCAACAAGCTGGTCCGAATATTCTGCCGACAGTAATTTTCCGTCAAGATTTATCTCAGAAAAAATAGCCCTCGTAAATCAGCAGTACGTAAATACAAACCAAATTTCCCCACTGGCCAAAGAAATTGAAAAAGACATTACCTTAAACGAATTCAATAACGTAGTCTCCTCGGTAAAAGGAAAAACTCCTGGATTTGACCGCATCTCCTACCCAATGCTAAAAAATACTCCTATCTGCTTAAAAAACAGACTTATCCAACTTTACAATCAAATTTTCAATACAGGCATATATCCACAAAGCTGGAAATGTGCTGATATCGTCCCGATTCTAAAACCCAATAAGCCACAAGACGAACTAAATAGTTACCGTCCGATATCTTTGCTTCCATGTAAAGGAAAAGTCCTTGAAAAAATAATTGCTACCAGATTAATGTGGCTTGTAACGAAAAACCATTTTATTAGTCCTAACCAGGTCGCTTTCAAAAAGCGACAATGTACAACGGACGTACTTTTACACTTCGACCACTTTGTTTCCGGTGCCCTTTCTAGTAGAAACCATGTCACAGTACTTAGTTTGGACTTTGAAAGGGCATTCGATCGTATTGGCGTTCATGTCGTTCTTCGACAACTAAAAAATGGAACGTGGGTCCAAAAATGTATAACTTTATAAAAAATTTTCTAAGCAATCGCAGGCTCAGAGTTAAAATCAATAACTCATACTCAAACAGTAAGCCGCTTTATAACGGTATTCCACAGGGTTCACCGATATCTGTAATTCTTTTTATCATAGCCTTTGACGAGCTTAGTGAATTGTTATCACGGCACAATGTTGAGCATTGTATATACGCGGATGACGTTCTTATTTTCTCCAAAAATAACGATCTACAAGCTGTGAAAGAAAGTTTTACAAATATCCTCGACGAAATCAATGAATGGTCTTTCCATTCAGGAGCAAGCCTATCCTATCAAAAAAGCAACACACTACACATTTGTAAAAAAAAGAACTGTTGTAATTTTAATCTCACGTATAATAATTTTAGCATAGAAAATGTACAATATCTTAGAATTCTAGGCATCTATTTTGATAAGAAATTCACTTTTAAAGAACATTGTAAAAAAGTTAAGAAAAAACTTGTAAATAGATTAAATATTATCAAATATCTTTCATCAAAACATTGCCAAGTACATACATCAACTTTAATTAATATATCAAAATCATTAATTGTATCGGTAATTGATTATGGTCTCTCTATATACGGACACTGTGCTAAAAGTACTTTGCAACTATTGAATGCAACATACCATACAGCAGTTCGAAAAAGTCTCCGTGCCTTCCCAACCACGCCAATAAAGAATTTACTGGCCGAATGCGGACTACCACAACTGAAAGACCGAGTTGAACTTACAACGTATCGCCTTGTTCCTAAGCTTTACATATCCAACAACTCAATTCTACTCAAAGATGTTAAAAGGTCTTTACTTCGCAAGGGAACGATGAAGCGCCCATCTACTATCTACAGAGCAGTGAAGTTTGCGAATAATTTGAACATTCCTCTGCGACCTATACTCTGCAAAATCTACAAGAACCCACCATGGAAATCAATTGATGCTTCCTTCATCACCAGACTGCTTGACTACAGAAAATCTAAAACAAGCGCATCAACATACCAAAAACTATTCCTCGAGGAAAGGTGCAAATGGTCCACACACGGCTGGAAGTTTATCTTCACGGATGGCTCGAAAGATGATAAATTTACCTCTTTTGCTATAGTTACCGAGCAAGGAAATTTAATAAAAAATGGATTACTTTTTAACCATTCCTCTATATTTACTGCCGAGTCTCTTGCTATTATGGAAGCAATATTGTTTGCCTCCAAAACAAAAGGTAAATTCATAATATGCTCCGACAGCAAATCGGCAATAGACGCCTTACTCAACACAAGAAACAACGAACCCACAATTGCAAAAATAAGAAATAAGCTCAGCCAAAACAACAAAAAAATCAAAGTTATGTGGACCCCAGGTCACTGTGGAATAGCCGGTAATGAACACGCTGATTCAGCCGCTAAAGAAGTTACCAGACACCCAACCGTTTACCTCAATACCAATGAAAGGGCAGACATCTTTCGCTGCATAAACAAATTTTTCGAGAATCTCAAGCACCAAAACTGGAGAGCCTACCAACACCAATACACTAGCGTCAACCCCACTTGTTCTAATCCATCTCTTCCTGCTAAGGCGCTTTGTCAAGAAATCAAAATTTTCACTAGACTGCGACTGGGGCACACTCAAATCACACACGAACATCTTTTACTTGGTCAAATTGTTGCAAATTGTACTCTCTGCGAAACTTAACTCTACTACTCTACTCTTGGTCCGAAACTTAACAACATTAGAAATAGCATATTTGAACACCAAAAACCCACTGATCTATTAAAAATTTGTTCAACCAAAAACATCACTTCTATATATAAATTCATCTATCAATGTAAACTTTTAAATAAAATTTAATCTCTCTTTTTATTAAGCAAACTTTTAAAACTAGATTGAACTTCGCATATTCTAAGACACTTTATATCTTTATTATAAACTTCACTATAAACTTTATTATAAACTTTATTATAAACTCTGTTAGAAATTTGACTGACCGATAGCCTGCGTTGCTCGTGTCATGAATTTTAAGTAATGTAATTATTTATAATTATATTTCTAAGAAATAAATAAATAAATAGAATGTATTGAACGGTTAATACTTTGAAATGGTTATATTAAAAAAACATTTGGGAAGAAATTTATTTAGTTTGGTCACATATTATATCCGGTAGTGGCAGCAAATTAGGTGCCTTGTAAACCTTTGAAAGTGATCAATAAAAGCATTACTTCTTGAACGAAAGTACAAATGGACAAAAGCCTCATAGGAACGATGAGTTTACACATTTGAAGATTTTGTTCATGGTATTTAAAGAGTATGAGCTCTTTTGAGCCCTTAATTGCTTATGAATAAAGTCAAACGCTGTCAATTCCTAGTAGTATTCCTAGTAATTCCTATTAATTCCTAGTAATTCCTAGAATTAGAGACTCTATAAAGAGTGGTTTCGGGCGCTGTTGATAATGAGACATCTTTCACTTTCTTCAATGCATCATCAAAATGCGAATCAAATTCGATTTCCTAGCACATTTTTTTGGTATATCCTAATTCAATGGCTAGCGGAAAAGTTAAGCTACAAACAAGAATTCCTTGGTTGTCAATGTAATGAGATGCTTTCAGCTGGGTTCCAGTTTATAACGCTGTTGAAAGAGCGGCAAAGAATGATGCTGAATGAGAGATTATCGCCCGTTCAACTGATTGAGTGAGTGTCCAAATGATGGACAGTGATTGTGACAGATGTTTGATGGACTCATTTTCCAAACAAGTGCACCCAACTGTTAATGTACAACATGAATGTTCAGCAACAAGGATAAAATAATCAAGAACATAAAGGACACAAATGCTGAGATTCTGAACAACTGAGTTAAATTGGCGCTGACGTGACGAAGAATGAGTGCAGTGATAAAATTGGAATAGAACAAGGAAGCGAAGAGGCAGCAAAATGACGATTGTTGTGTTTGCGATAGAAGAACTGAGTGATGTACATGGTTTAAAATTAAGAAATGAGAAGACATTTTGTGACAATATTTTGTGTGTTGGTTTTTTGTTTTTGTTATTTGGCAATATTTACCCTATTTATGTAACTTATAATTTATTTTATGTTGAAATTATTAAAAACCGTTAATTAAAATAACTGTACTTTAAGAAGTAAAACCATTGCTAGGACTCGTTGTGCTAAAAGAAATATGTGGGCCACCATTACTAACCAAGTATGTAAACTTTTGCATAGCTTTTGCAAAAATTCTTTTCTTTTTTCCTTAAAATTCTAAACTCTAAACATATCATGGCCGCACAAGTACATACTTTCAAATTTTCTTCGCAACTTTTTGCAGTGCTCGAGCATCCTTGTGAAAAAAAATTTCTATAAAATTAAAACTTGCTGTTTGAGAAATTTGTCTCGAATCAAAAACTTTTAAAAAGGACTCAAGAAATATTGATTTATTTTTCACTAGCTTTTCTTCACTTTTTGCCAATTTTTTTTTTTTTAATATTATTTTTTGCGCTACTGCTGCTACTTGTCAGCATACAATAAGCACACATTTCCTTAACACAGCCTAAAAGTATGCACAAGCCAACACTCACAATCATACACATCTTCACTTATACACGATGCCATGCATGCAATGTGGTAGTGGTAGTGGTGGTGCTGGTGGTGGGAGGTAAGAACATGAAATATGCCAACTGCTTAGTGGTTGCAACGTTTTCGTAACGTAAACTTGGCAGCTTGCCAGCCAGGCACGACCAGGCAAACTTTCGTTTTTCATTTTCATGACTTTTTCATTTTTATTATTTTTTTTTTCTGTTTTGTTATCCTTTTTTACTCGGATATCCTGCTGCTGTTATTGCTGTCTATAGACGGTGTATGTTGAGGCATGTTGTAGGCTGCTACCGCTGCTGCTACCACAGCTCAAGCAAGTTTAAGTGAGCTGCCACTTGATGTTGCCACTAAAATAAAGTGATCTAATAAAATCAATCTGGAAGTATTCTAATATTGTAAAGCAATGTTTGGCAACGTCAACAATGAAATTTGATTTTATTGACAGAAGGTAAGACACAGAAGTTAAATATTTGGTTTTATTTTATTAAAATAATTTTATATAGCTTGTAAAAGGCGTCATTTCACGACATTTTGACTTGGTAAGTTTCCAAAAAGTTGAAAAAAGTACTTTTCTAAAATGCATCGATGTTGCTCGGAGTTGTCACTCGGCGAGTATAGGTACTAGAGAACAATTTTTAGTGCATTCAAATGGGTTTTTGAATGACTCGTCAATATACGAGCTACGAATGTGCCTTCTGCATTAAAATTAATGCATGATTACATGCACCAATTGCTGTAGAACGAATGGCATAGAGTACGAGCGCTTGCGATTACGGATGCCTACGAATCAAGAATACTCAACAAAGCAAGACATGAGCAACATTCGCCAAAAGCAATGAAAATGCATGCTTTTATGTTCATTCGCAACAAGCAAATAATGTTAAATCACTGTTCAACAATTATCAAAAAACCAACCCCCGTGAGGTTTAACGACTTCAAAACGAATATGAAGTCAGTTTTTTCGGGTCACACTAGGTTTTCCTACTACGGGGGAAGGCCGGAGAGGGTTAATATGTAATACCGACCCCCATTGCTTTTGCAAAAGGAACTTTTTTCCCTTGCGGGCCTATCCCCTCCAACCACTCCTTAGGGGGATCCCATACAAACTTAGTGATTTTTGTATATTTATTTCCTAAACCTAAAGAGGGGGCTTTAACGAAGGGCCGGAGAGGGTTATATGTATGACCCCCATTACTTTTGCAAAAGAAACATTTTACCCTTGGGGACCTATCCCTTCCGACCACTCCTTAGGGGGGCTCCCATACAAATTTAATGATTTTTGTATATTTATTCCCTACACCAATCCCCATTACTTTTGTAAAAAAACATTTTGTCCCTTGGGGACTTATCCCCTCCAACACCAACTTAGGGGGGCTCCCATACAAATTTAAATTTTATGATTTTATGTAAAATTCATGCAGCAGCAGACATTCGAGTTTTAAACGAAGCATCCGAATGTCTTCTTAGGCTTGGCCATTTTAGTTCACCACAGAGATCGCTCTTTTTAGTTCGATAGTATGTAATGAACTAGTTCAATCATTTAGTTCTTGTAGTTCGTTCGTTCTTATTGTTCATTGCATGTTATATTTCGTTCGTTCTTTTAGTTCATTAGATCTTTTAATTTATTCGTTCTTTTAGTTCGCTAGGTCTTTAAGTTCGTTTGGACAAACCAAGGACTCCAACCATAGCTTGGTAAATTTAGTTATTTTTGCACTCGTTGGTTTTTTACCTACTCGGTGCACTAATCAATTGAACTTAAATGAACTAAAAGAACTAGGAACTCTGAACCAGTTCACATAGTTCATGAGTGGTAATCGTTCGATTGAACTAGTTCGTTCATGAACTACCAAAGCCTTCTTCTTCCTTCTCCAAAGAATTCTTCTGCGAATGTATTTGCAATCATGACAAACTGTGCTTAGCACCAATCGTTGTTTACGAACTCGAGATCATCATAATGCATGCATTAATTTTTGTGTGCGATCGTGGCAGACGACGAATGTTATTCGAGTGGCAAAAAATGACGAATGGTCTCATGTAGATCTCTGATAGGTGCGATAACAAAAGCTATAGTAATAGAGAAAAGGCTAGTTCTTCGACCTTATGGCTAAAATAAAAAAAAAAAAAAGTTGATTGTATCGTGGACACACCCGTAGGATCTGATGTGATACCATATCTTTATCCTTGCCGTTATTCTTGTGTCTATTTTTTATTTTTTCCCAAACATATCATTATCTAAGCTTGTCCTCTTATCCTCATTATAAGAGGACAAGCCTTATATTTGTCATAATAATTGTCCGACTTCTCGCCCAAACTGTTTTTTCAGTCCATGTCTAAATTGCTGACCTTATCCTGATTGCAATCCCTTTGCTCACCCTTTTCCTACTATTTTTTTAATCTTTCTCCTTAATCTTGTCCTTAGTGTGTTCCAATCTTCGTTCTATTCCTTGTATAATTTCTTGTCCTTATAATTTTCCCAAAATTTATGCTGAATATTGTTTAAGTTGTTTCTAAACTTTTATCATAAACCTTGTTGCAATCCTTGTTATATTCCTTTTCCCAATCCTTGTCTGAATTCATGTCCTAGTCCTTGTCCAGTTCTATGATCTAATCTTTGACTAAGCGTTTGTCGTACTTCTTATCTTATTCCTGGTCCTAACCTTTGTCCAAATCCTTGCCCTAATCCTTTTTCTAATCCTTGCCCTTAATCTTTATCCAAAGCCTTGCCCTAATACTTGGCTTATTTTAGTTTTAATTTACTTTTATTTTTATTTTTATATTTGCTTTTGCATTTACATTTGCTGCTTTAAGGTTACTTTAAGGAGTTCTCCGAGAGGCCTCATGACACCATTTTGTTTTTGTTTACTTTTTAATTTCTTTTTTTTTATTGTAATCATGTGACCGAAAACCTCATATTAACTGTCGTTCCATGAAATTGACTCTAGCGCCAACAGTCACGGAGCCAAAATTTTCATGCAACGTTTTCATTGTCGTTACATTTTTACTGCATTAATTGGTTGCCTCCGCAATGTTGTGGCTCCAAAATTTGTATTTCAAAATTTTAATTTTTCTAATAAGGTCTTTCCAAAGAACCATTTTTGCTCTTGAAAAATAAAATTTTTGTAGCACTTTTACTCAGCGTGTTATAAGTTCATGTAACAATATTGGAATTTCGTTGCATAAGCTGCTAACTCCGCGACCTAACGACGTTATAATTTGATTTTTATTTTTGCCGTAAGACCACTTCTAGATCTGAAATACATCAATTATGCAACGGCGTTGCATAAAATTACTACACGGTGAATATATATGCGCGACACGTTAATTGTTATAAAACAAAAATGAAGAACTTGTTGAAATGAAGAACAGAATTACAAAAAAAATACATTATAACGAAGTCATGTCGCGTAGGTATCTACCTATGCAACGAAAATGTAGCATTGTTGCATGGAATTATTACTTGCTGAGTACAAGAGTTACGAAAAATTTGATTTAACGACAGCAAAACATGGTTTTTACCTCATATCGAAATTGAAGAAAAAAAAAAAATAAGAGTTACTATACCAAGGACGTAGCCGCTTAATGAAGTAAAATCAAAAAATTAAAAAACTCCGTGGAAAACAAAATGGAATTGTAACTCCGTGAATATTGGCGCTAGGGTACATTTTATGGAACGACAATAAAGCTGAGGTTTGCGGTCATATGATAAAAAAAAAAAACAAAAAAAAATTAATGGCGTCATGACGTCTCCCAGAGAACTCCTTAAAGTCACCTGACTGAAACAGATGCAATAGTAAAGCAAAAATAAAAAAGAAAATTTATTATAAGAAAATTAAAATAAGAACAAGTATTAGAACAAGGCTTTGGATGAGAATCAGGATAAGGATTGAAAAAAGCATGAGAGCAAGGATTAAGATAAGGATGAGGGCCAGAAATAAGATAGGGAACAGGGCAAAGATTTGAGCTTGAAATTGAACAAAAATTAGGACAAGAGTTCAGACAAGAACTGGGACAAGGACTATGACAAGAATTGGGACAAGAATAGGGACAAAGATTTCGACACACTTAAAAGAATATTTATTTCAAGATTGAGAGAGGATAAGGAAAAGAAATGGAACAAGGAATAGAACAAGGATTTGGACACACTAAGGAAAAGTTTTAATACACAGATAGGGAAAAGATGTCAGACAAGGATAAGGAAAGGAATGCGAACAAGAATGAGGTCGGACATTGGGAGCATGTGTTCAAACAAGAGCTAAGACAAGAAGTAGGGCAAATATAAGAATAAGAATAAGGATAAAGATTTGTTTGCGAACAAAGAAAATGATAGGGACCAGAATAAGAACAAGGTTAAAGATACGCTGTACGAATACGGATAAAGATAAAAATGCGCTATTATGTCAAAACTTATGGGTGTATCTTCGACACAGCTAACTCCTTTTTTTCCCCTCAAAATCTTATTGCTCGATGCTATAACGGTTGAAATTTGTCTTCTTAATCTATTCAAAATATCTTAGAACAGTTGAAAAATATCATAAACTCACCACGTTGATCATAAATTGGTGAGCGATGCACTATGGGGTAAACAGTTTCTAATTAGGTTTTTTATTTTTGATATTCTCAACCCTGTACGACCATTGGGATATAAATTACTCACATCAATTTTTTTTTTATACGAACATTAAAACTGTTTTGTTGAAAAAATAGTACTAGATGATGTCTGTTTTCTGATTATTCTTTATCCTTAACCCTGTGCGATCAATGGGTCATATACCGACCTCTACTTCTTCTCAAATAGATCTTAAATTGGTTTTGTTGAAAAAAATAGTATGAAGTGATGTCTGTTTTTTTGAATTTTTACCTTTTTAACCCTCTATCAGTATTGGGTCATATATGACCCTCTTTATTTTTTCCATTAAAAATTAAAATTAAGTTATTGAATGCATAGTAATCAAACATGCGTTTTTTTTTTAATTATATTACCTTTAACCATGTACGGTATATTCGATCCATCTCTAATGTTTCTGTGGTGAAAATGCATGAAAACCATTTTTTTTTTTTATTAACAATCACTTATCATGTATAAGTTCTGGTTTTTTGTGCTATTCTCAACGTCGTAGCCTTGTTAGTTAATTAAAAGACGTAACTTCTTTCAATGAATTCAATGTACCTGTCAGTTTCACCCGTTCAGTAGACGTTCTACAATAATTTTCACACCATTGAAGCCCACTTCAATCGGAATAATTGAAAGTATTACCATTTCTTAGAACGTGTAATTTCTATTCCAAGACTTCCTAGTAGTATCATTTCAAGTGAACCTTTTTTGTTTTTAATTCCAACAGTTTATTCAAAGACAAAATTAGCAGTAATGAGTTGCGTGATAGTTTTAGTGAATCCACTCACGTAGCTTACGCAAAACTTATTTTATAATGTGTTCCCTCACACTTCGTTCTCTGGTTAATAAATTCTAACATCTGCATGTTTGAATGCAGCACCAAGCCATAGCATGCCATGCCATACAATGCCATGCCATGTTTGCAGTTAATGTTCTTGTTGTATTTGTTATGAATTTAAATGAGTTTTTGGCGCCTTTTCCGTAGGGGAGCGACAGTTCATTGATTTCCTTGTTTTCATTAAATATTCTCAGCATAGAAAGTAAGCGAAAATGCAAAATAAAAAATAAAAATCATTAGTTTCCAAACGTAGCTGTAGCAGTACTTCATAGTTTATTATTATTGTTTTTTCATTTTGTTTTTAATGTGTTTTTTTTATTATTTTTCGTTTTAATATAAATGCCTAAAAGTATGCCACAATTTTGTTGCAGTAGCAGAAGCACGCAAAGTGAACAATAAACACTTGTTCACCATGAAATACTTTGGTTCTTTATTTTTAACTCTCCTCTTCACTCTTGTTTTCAATACAAACTGCACTCGGAAGCAATTCTTTTGCTTTTGCACTCTTTTGTTTCCGATGTGCTGCGCCTATATGCATGCAAGGTTTTTCATTTCGTGCTATTGTTTTTTCTATTTTCTGTGAAAACAATGAAAGTAGAATAGTCAGCCTTTGTTTCACCTAGTATACGGCGCAGTTTTTTTATCATTTTTCAAATTCTCTCAAAAAAAAAGGACGACATTTTTTGTCTATTTAATGGAACTGACAATTCACCATATTTCTTGAAATAATTCATATGAATAGTAAATAAATTGTGATGCACAGTATCTCAAACGGTAGGGATAAATTTTCATTCAAATCTTGGCGTTTTTGAAGATTTCTGAGGATGACTCGGAAACTCAATATTTAATACTCCTTGCGTGCTTACTCATTACTCATTACTCACTACTCACCAATCACTACTCACTACGCGTAACTCACTACTCACTACGCACAACTCACTACTCAATACTAACTAGTTATTACTGATAACTCACTATTCACTACTAAAAACTCATTTCTTACAAATAACTACCCACTACTAACTACTCACTTATCACTGCTCACTTCTCACTGCTCACTACTCACTGCCAACCACTCACAACTCATTTATCACTTCTCACTAACCAATTCTCACTACCCTTTACTATAAATTTCAATCTAAATACTAAATACTAAATACTAAATACTAAATACTAAATAATAAATACAAAATACAAAATACAAAATACAAAATATAAAATATAAAATACAAAATACAAAATACAAAATACAAAATACAAAATACAAAATACAAAATACAAAATACAAAATACAAAATACAAAATACAAAATACAAAATACAATATAAAAAATACAAAATATAATATACAAAATATAATATAAAAAAAAAAAAAAAAAAAAAAACCAAATTACAAAATACAAAATACTTAATACAAAATACAAAATACAAAATACAAATTACAAAATACAAAATACAAAATACAAAATACAAAATACAAAATACAAAATACAAACTACAAAATACAAAATACAAAATGCAAAATACAAAATACAAAATACAAAATACAAAATACAAAATACAAAGTACAAAATACAAATTACAAAATACAAAATACAAGGTACAAACTACAAAGTACTAAATACAAATTACAAAATACAAAATACAAGGTACAAACTACAAAGTACTGAATACAAAATACAAAATACAAAATACTAAATACTTAATACTTAATACTAAATACTAAAATACTAGATACTAAATACTAAATACTAAATACTAAATACTAAATACTAAGTACTAAATACTAAATACTAAATACTAAATACTAAATACAAAATACTAAATTCTAAATACTAAATACTAAATAATAAATACTAATTACTAAATACTAAATACTAAATACTAAATACTAAGCACTACATATTTAATACTATACTTCTATATACTATATATAAATGCTACATTTTTCAGAATTTGTTTAAGTATGTATGTGTTTGCTCATTCGTTGTGAAGAACAAATTCACATTTACTTCTAATGATCGTATTTGTTTGGTTTATTTAAAAAATGTTCATTTCCGCTACATTTCTTCCCCCGAATTTTCACGAATTTGCAATTTTAAAGCATTTGTTTTTCATTTTAGTAAAATAACGACAACAACAACATATGGCCCCCTCGTAACTGGCCATAATTCAGACACAATAAATCTCTCCCGTTTTCATTTTGTTGTGTTTTTGTTTTCTTTTTGTTTTGTTTTAATACTTTGACTATTTTTGTTCCCCAGTTTTGTTTCCTTTTCTTGTGGATTTTGCTTTGTTTTCTTTTTGTTTTGTTTTTTTTTTTTGTTTTATTATTACAGATTCGCCCGAACAGCAGTCAAAATCCACGTTGTTATTGTTGTTGCTCTTTGGTGCGGTCGTTCATTTTGAGTTCACTGCACACGCTGGTTACCATTGTTTTTCTTTGTTGTTGTAGTTTTTTTTGGTATTGTTGCCATATTAATTTCAGCATAAGAATATGGTTTGCATAAAAAAATACACTAAATTCAAAAAAGATGGCACGAATTTCATTTCAGATGAAAAAAAAAGAAAAATAGAAATTTTATTTAGTTTCAATTTTGCATTGAAGGATATTTTAAGATTTTAGTTATTTAGATTTGTTCAGAACGGAAAAGGCAAAAACAGAAAAAAATTTCAATAGTGCCCAAGTTTTGCAAATGCACTCGAATGAAAAGCTCAGCAATAACAGCAGACAATGTGGCGTTGCCACTTATTTCACAGATAGTCTAACTGTGCACTGCATTCACAAATCCACAAAGTTTGTGGTGTTATCCTGTTTGGGGTCGAAAGTTTGTTTTGTTGTATTTGTTTTTTTGATTGTTTGTTTGTTTTTGTGTTTTCATTCAACAAAATTGCATAACTTTCCATTTTTCTGCAAACATAAAAATCGATTTTTTACTTTTCATTCCAATTTTGTTTCGCTTAATTTTTACTGCTACCAACATACGCTTTAACGCCAAATGAAAATGAATTGGCAATATTTACGGTTATTGTTTTAAAGCCAATTGCAGCTAAATTTTGTACATTATGTAAAATACGTATCAAATCTTGAAACGCTTAAGTTTTATTCGTAATTGATACGAAAAATTTCCTTATTTTTATTGCCGCATTTTTATAATGACTTATGCATGATAAGTTGAATAAGTTATTGTCTTATATAACGATGGTGGTAAGCAAAATAATCAGATTTCGATTCAGATATGCAAAGAAAAGTATGTTGCACTTGAGCCTACATGCAAAACATGGCGTTTGCTTTTGCGATGTTATGAAGGAAAAAGTAATTAAGTAAAGAATTTGTTTCAAAATTAGTTTAAAAAACAATATGTATGTTTGTATGTTTCAAAGCACAAAAATGTGGAAAACATAGAATGATGTCACATTTTGTTAAAAATTAAGTCCTCTCAAAGTGTAAATGAAACATTGCATTAGTTTAAAGTTTCTCGCTTGAAGCGATATAGCATTTTCTATGTTTTCTATGTTTTTATATGTGGTATAGTTTCACTGTTTTTCTCTGATTTTTATAGCTTTTATATTTTTTTCCAGTTAGAATAGATTAAAACCCTAAAATTGCGAACAACATAGAATGATAAGTTATATTTGTTAAAAAATAAGTTCTTTCCAAGTGTCAACGAAACATTGCATTCGTTCAAAATTTCTCGCTTGCAGACACGTAAGATAACATTTTCTATGTTTTCTATGTTTTTATATTTTATGGAATTTTTCTGTTTTTCTTTGATTTTTAATGCTTTTATATTTTATTTTAAACTTTAAAATTCGAAAAACATAGACTGATGTGTTATACTTCTTAAAAACTAGTTCCGCTCAAAGTGTTGATGAAACATTGCATTCGTTCAAAATTTCTCGTTTGAAGACATATAACATGGCATCTATGTTTTCTATGTTTTTATATGTGGTGGCATTTATGTTTTCTTTGATTTGCATTGCTTTTATATTTTTTCCAATTAGAATTGATTAAAAACCTAAAAATGCGCAAAACATAGAATTTTGAGTTTTATTTGTTAAAAATTAAGTCCCTTCAACGTGTTAATGAAACATTGTATTCGTTATATGTTATATATGTTATTATATGTTATTCATATGTGGTGGAATTTCTCTCTTTTTCTTTGATATTTATAGCTTTTATATTTTTTTAAAACGTAAAATGAGAAAAACATAGAATGATGTGTTGTACTTGTTCAAAGCAAAGTCCTCTCAGTGTTAAGAAAACATTGCATTCGTTCAAAATTTCTGGCTTGAATCTATAAAACAGCGTTTTCTATGTTTTTATATGTGGAACTTTTCTGTTTTTCTTTGATTTTTAATGCTTTTATATTTTTTTTTTAACCTAAAAATGCGAAAAACAGAATAATGGTGTTTGTTAAAAAGTATGTCCTGTCAAAGTGTCAATGGAATATTGTATTCGTTCAAAATGTCTTGCTTGAAGCGTTATAACACAAAATTTCTATGTTTTCTATGTTTTTATGTGGTGTAATTTTTCTGATTTTCTTTGATTTTAATGCTTTTACAATTTTTTTTTCTACAAAATTGCCAGGCTGGCCGTAGATGCTATAGATTCTCTTTTAAATCTCATAGATCCATTTGATACCGTCATATTTTTGGGTGACTTTAATCTCCGTAACCTTCAGTGAGTTTTGTCAGACGATGAATGTAATTTTTTCCCCTTACTTCCAATATCTGAAAAAGAAATTACTTTTACTAGTTGTCTCTCAGACTCTGGACTCTTCCAAATAAGTGGAGTAACTAACTATATGGGTAGACAACTTGATCTTGTTTTTTCATCGGATGTTGAAAATTGTGCAGTTTCCGCAAGTATCCACCTACTCTCAACACTGGATCAGTAAACTTCCACCTCTTTCGATTACCTTTTCCTACAATAATATTAACGGAAACATACATTCCGAGTACTTGTAGTTTTTACTTTCGGATAACGGATTTTGAAAAACTAGAATCACTTCTTGGTAGAATTGACTTCCTTCATATTTTCGAAAGAGCATATAAAGATATTGATGATGCTGTCGGCCTTTTCTATGGCATAATCTTTAACTGCTTCACACAATCTGTTTCTTTTACAATGCAAAAGAGTTTTTCGTCTTCGCCGCCCTGGTATAATAAAGAGCTACGTTCGCTTCGGAATAGAAGAAAAAAACTTTGGCGCATATATTTCATTTCAAGGTTTTCTGCAGACCTCACGAGATATCTTCACGTTTACAACAATTTTTCATATCTTTGTGAAGATTTTTATGAATCCTATCTAGCCCATATCAAAACCAAACTTATCACTGACCCAAAAAAGTTTTACCAGTTCATTAATATTAAGAGGAAATCATACAATTACCCGTCCACCCTGAAATTGTCAGACAAAACTTTGGACGATCCTATTTTCGATCCTATTTTCAGTCAGTCACTTACAAGTCATAATAATGAACTGGACCTTGAATACTTCTCTTCTTTAAGAATATGTGCCCAAACGTCTTTAACTTCAGTTAATATTACACTCGCCAATGTAAAAGAAAAGTTACGAAATTTGAAGGAGGATTAGTCTCCTGGACCCGATGGATTACCTGCTATTGTTTTAAAAAAACTCGTTAATACTTTAGCTCACCCCCTTTTAGCTCTTTTTCATCTCTCTATTTCTCAATCAATTTTTCCTAAGTTCTGGAAGAACTCGTACATCATACCTCTGCACAAAATAGAGCCAAAAAATTATATTTCAGACTATAGACCCATCGCAAAACTATCATGCACACCTAAAATATTTGAAAGTATACTCTACGAAATTATGTTTTTTCACTGTAAGTCTATATTCTCCCCTAACCGATATGGCTTTCTCAAGGGAAGATCGACTACTACCAACATGACAGAATTCCATTCAAATACTCTATGTTCTTTGGAAAGCGGTTATGAAGTTTCGACAAAAAGCATTCGATAAAATCTCCCACACTGTCATCCTTCTTAAGGTAAAATCTTTTGGCTTTTAACCACCACTTATTGCTTGGATTAAATCTTACCTTGAAGAACGTCAATATAATGTCATCTTTAGATTTTCGAAATCCGAGTTTTTTACAGCAACTTCTGGTGGCCCTCAAAGCAGCTAACTTGGTCCTCTATTATTCGTCTTAACAATAACCGTCTTAGCAAAATTAAATGTCGATAATGTCATCAAATACTCAAATCTTTCTCTTTATGCTGACGGCATGAAAATTTATCAATGCATACATACCATCACTAACTCTCTCCACCTTTAAGATGAGCTAATCAGTTTTTCTACTTAGTGCCAAAAAAATTTCCTTCAACTCAATATCAGTAAATGTCAAGCAATCACATACTCACGGAAGAGACCCCAATCACCATCACGAACTTATTAAATTTTTGACGAACTTTTTCCCTCAGTAAATTCTTTGCGGGACTTGGGTATAATTTGTGATAAGGAGCTTCATTTTCGGTCCCATATTGATAATGTCATTAGTAGAACCAATTCTATACTTGGTTTTGTGAAGCATTGGTCTAAGGAGTTCTCCAACTCATACGTTACGAAATCCCAAATCCCTCTACCTAACTTCTGTGAGGCCCATACTTGAATATGCTAGTCAGGTTTGGTCACCTCTCCCGTTCATTCGATTCGCGTTACGTGGCCTTCCCGGTTCCGACAGCCTCCTCATGCTGATCGTTGAATTCACCTCCTTATGCTGATCGTTTGATATTGATTAACATGCAAGCTCTTGAAAAACGCAGGAACCATTAACTGCCCTACACTACTTCAATTGATAACCCTTAATGCTAACCCACGCACCCTCATGTCTGTACATCTCTTCCATCTCAGCTTTCATTGCACCGGCTATGGATACGGCGAACCTATAACCAGGATGCTTCGTCTGACCAATAACATGATCAATGAATTCGACTTTCATCTCAGCAGATCCAAACTCCAAATTAACCTTCTTAACTCCAACCCCACTTCCTCTCTCTCTTTATTCTCTGGATATAATTAAGACTTGGTATATACCTATTTGTCATATGTCTTGTGGGCTCCTACCAAGGCTTCTACCAAAAAAACACAAAACTAGAAACAATGAGCACCCTGGCTGATAAGAAAAATTATGAGCTACTAAGGAACCATACTTGTATATCCAATAAGAAACCATAAAATTATTAAACACTTTAAGGCTCAAAGCAGTAAAAAGTTAAATCTAAACGACAATCTCATCGAAATAGATAATACGAATTTTCGTTCAAGACATCATCAATTAAAACTTACCAATTTTCTCACGTTGTTTTTTTTCTGCAAAATATTTAATTATCTGCAATTAACCGGTTCATAGATTTGCACTTATCTGCAAAAGAAAGTAAAAATAAACAATAATTAATAAGAAAAAACATTTTTTTTAAATAAATTTTCGGAATTTCTTATAATGGCGCTAATCGCTGCAAAATGTTTGGTTGTTACTCAGTATTTTATTAATCACTCAAACATAAAAGAGATAAAGCGTGTTAATTTAATGTGACACAATCTGAAGAATCGATTGTTATCGAAACTCAAGTTATATGCCAGGTTTTTATTATAAAAAAAAATATATATATACATATAAGCATTTGTTATTACAATGTAATCAAAAATATTTTTTGATACTTTGTTTTAAGGCGGCACTTGAAATGATAATGGTCAGAAAGAAATATAATTATGATTATTTCAGCAATCAAAATGTTTATATGTTACTTATTGATTCGAGTGGTTTATCATTATAAGAATGTACAGTGGTTTTATCTCGCACACACGTGAATTGAAGTTAATCTGGAAGTTTTTTCGTTTATAAAAGACAACTGGGTTTTTACTACTGCTTTTAGAGCTAATTTGAAGCTAGTACAAAATGCATTTACTCTACAAGAGTCTGACTCCGGTTGTCTTGTTTATGTATTTCGCGGGCAGTATATTAGTTGTTTTTATTTATAAATAAATTTTTGAAATTTAAATCCTAGACCAATATATGTAGATATTAGACTGTATGACCTTACAGGCGAAAAAAGAAAAGTACGCCGCACACTATCTACACAGTGTGGCAATTAAGCAACCGAACTTTTAATTTAAACCATAGAAAACGTAGCGCCATCTATTGCGCTAAATTTTAAAATTTAAATTTTATTTTAAACTTGGAAAGAAATTCGTTGAGACATACGAACTGGTAAAAAAAGTTAATGGTGATGATTTTTTATCTCGTACACAAGTTTTTACGTGGTTTCAATGATTGAAATGTGGCCGTGAAGACTTGAACGACGATTAAAGAAGCGGACGTACAGAGAACAAAAATCGTGATGAACTGGTGCAAAAAAACCGTGAAATCATTGCTGTCGTTGGAAAATTTATTGTCAGAATGTTGGCTGAGAAGTTGGAAACAAATAGAGAGACTGTTGGTCAAATTCTAACTAAAGATTTGGGTAAAAAAGTTCTGTGCGCGATTTGTTCCACACGAATTGAATGAGGACCAAAAAAACGCTCGTGTAGAGCATTGCACCTAGTCGTGCCATAAGTGCTGTTACAAACTAAATATGATGTAAATATTAAAGAAAGGAGTTTTTAAATTATTTTGCAATTTTTATTTTTTAATTTAAAAATGATATTTCTAGAATACAAAGAATTATCCCAAATGATTGCCTTTTACTTTGATGCAGACTCTTACACGGCCTGGCCATTGGGATATAGCGGCACGTCTGGTTTCCATTGGTATTGATGACGCTGCTGCAATTAGCGCTTGCTTGAGTCTTTCCAAATTTCGGTGGCGAATTTTGCAAGCGATACCCTCTAGCTCCGACCATAATTTGTAATCAAGAGGCTGGGCTTCCTGAGGGCCAATCTTCAGCAGAAATAAATGCTGGAATATTCTGGCGCAACCACTCTTGCGTTTTTTTAGCTTTATGAGCTGGTGCAGAGTTTTTTTGAAAGACCCAGTGTTCTCCATTGAAAAGTTCAGTTGTTAAATTTTTAACAACACTTTCCAAGACATCTTGTTGTTGCACTTTCGCTTGTTTTTACATCTTTTTCACAAAAATGCAGGCATATGCCACCAAACCATGCCGTATGCAGGATGATGACTTCTCTCAACCCTAGGCGCTGTATTTTTTGCTTCCTGGGATGTTCTAGCATAGACTTTATCATTTTGTTTGATAAAAACTTCGCCCACCGTAAAAATTTGTTCATCAGTAAAAAGGATACTTTTATGGCCATTGCTTGCATGCCACTGCAACAGCTTCTTGCATCTTTCCAATCTTACTTGCTTTAACCGTGAAGTTAAAAGATGACCAGTGCTGTTTTGAAAAACTTTAATATGGTTACGTATTAGTCGGAACATGGATCTAGTACACAGGTTCATCGCTTTAGCCAATATATTCTGCTTCCTTAAGGGATTTCGGCGAATTCGCTCACATACTGCTTTTATGGATCCAGTCGTACGAATAACATGCGTACGTCCACTTCTGGCCCTGTCCTCTACTTCAGATGATTCTAAAAACCGATTTATGGTATTATACACAAACATTCTTGATAGGTCGAGTTTTTTTTAACAACGTGAATATCTGACTCGCACTATTTCCACACTTGTGTAGTGCAATCACAGTGACACGATTTTCTTTTTCGCCCACTCCAAATTAATGCGGTGAACTTCTAAACCAAACTGACATAAATTAAACTTGCTATGAAATATTTTAATAAAAACGCCTGGGGTGGAGGGGTTTTAAAATTACTACTATAAGTAACGATAGGGGAGGAGGGTACAATTTATATTTCGGGAACTGGCAACACTAATGTCAATAGCTAAAATCTGGCATCACCACAATAAAATTTGACATTTGTTAGCATAAATGTACTCACAACGTTTTGATGTACAAGCGCTATTTGTTTTGTTTACAGTCAGTAAAGAAAATCAATTTGTTCAAAAAATGGAAATTTCAAGAGAAGGTTTTCGTTGGATTATTTTTCAAAACTTTCGAAGTGGATTATCTCAACAAGAATGTGTCGATGAATGTGTCAGTATTTTGTATGACGATCAGTGTTGCCAGAACTTTTTTGAGAAAAGCGCGAGATTTAAAAAAAATATCGCCCAAAATCGCCCAATGAAAAAAAAAATCGCCAAAAATCGCCATTTTATTATAAGAAATTTATTATATTAGAAAAAACAAAACAAATTATATACATTTTTTTTCAAATAATATTGAGATCTGTTAATAGTATTAGATATTCTTATTTTCATATTTTTGAGATCTATAAAAAATAATAAAAAAGCTACTTCATTTTATACGAGAATTTTGATCGTTAAAGAACATTTTTTTAGAGACTATAACTTTTTAGAATTTTTCAATATGCAACTTTAAAAAAAAAACTTTTTACAAAAAACGTAGTTCCTTCAGCCATATTAGACTCTTCCTCCATTTCGTCAATTCTCGAAGTATTGTTTAGTTCATACATTGATTTAGTTTATACAAGATGAATGCCAACTTACAAATATTGTCAAACATTTTTCCGCCTACGCCTGTCTTAATTTTGTATGCCGATTACGAAAATTCTTCACTTTCAGATGGCACTTTGTTTTTGAAAACATTGCTCCATGGAAATGTCAACAAAGATTAGTATTCGACTTCTTCTGCACGTCGCTCTTCAAGAGATAGATAATGAAGAGGGAGTTCACGGAAAGAAGGTCTTATATAGTTTAAACATCAACATTAAAGACAAGGTAATCGTTTTAACATTTCCTTGATTAAAACTATAATGAAATTCTGGCATCACTTAATTTGTGAATTTCTTCATGGAACTGATAATGAAATGTAAGGTCATTAATTCTTTTATAATTGCTTTTATCCGCTAAAATTTTATTTAAGCTGAATGTAGCTAAATTATCAAAATTGAAATTTTTGACAATGTCTTCTTTTATAATTTTTGAAACAAGTCTTTGAATATATGTTGTGATTTCAACGTAAGCTTCAAAAAATTCAACTTTTTCTCGTTGAAAATATGAATTAAGTAAGTGAGTTGATGTTTTGAAGAAACGGTCTCAAAAAAATAAGTATTTCGATATAAATAAATTATCGATAAGGGCTTGTGAGCTGTGTTCAGTCGCATTGTTAACAGAGTGTTCCAAACACTTAAAACAATTGTTATTTTCTTTAATTGAAATTTTAAACACATTAGATGAGTTTATGAAAAAGGTTGTTTTTACAAAAATCGCCCAAAAAATCGCCAGGCGATTTCCTAAAAATTTAAGCGCAAAAACAAGAAAATTTAAGCGCAAAAACAAGAAAAAAAGCGCCCAATTGGCGATAAATCGCCCAATCTGGCAACGGTGAATGACGATAAAGCACCATCAAAAACCACAGTATATCGCTGGTATAGTGAATTCAATCGTGGTCGTAGTTCGGTCGCCGACGAATTCCGTAAAGGTCGTTCAAAATCGGTTGTTGTGCCACAAAACATCGAAGCAGTACGTGAACTAATAATGCAAGATCGTCATGTAACACATCGTAAGATAGATGTATCCTTGGCCATTAGTTCCCCTTCATTTCACATTCGATTTTGCATGAACACACAAAAAAACTAGTAAGAAATGATCTTCGACTGGGCCGAAGTTAAAATACCCCCACGGCCGAACCAAAGTATATTCAAAGTCTTAAGCAATCAATAAAAATTTCAAGTCCATACATTAATTTTTGTGGATTTTAGAGAAATTTTACCTTTTTGATAAAGTCACTTTGTATGGGAGGTAGGCGTGGTTTTCATCCGATTTGGTTGAATTTCATACTTAGAGTGTATTTTGAACATCAAAACTCATATCCAAAATGGCAAATCCTCATTTTTATTGAATTCTAAGAGATTTTAACGTTTTGATAAAGTCAATTTGTATGGGAGGTAGGCGTAGTTTTCATCCGATTTGGCTCATTTACGAACTTTACCTTCATTTTTTAGATAAAAGCTTAAATATTGAATTTCGTGATGATAGCTTTAAAATTACGGCTGTAATCGTGATCACAGACAGACGGACAGACGGACTGACAGACGGACATGGCTAAATCAACTCAGGTGGTGATGCTGATCAAGAATATATATACTTTTCTATACCTACCACGCCTCCTTATGGGCGTTACAAACGGAGTGACAAAATGAATATACCCCCATTTACGTTTTTTAAACGTGGGGGTATAAAAATCGCTCTCGTTGAATACCCCATAATTTATCAACCGCTCAAAAAAAGTCTCGCGTCGATTGGTGTAAGGAAAAGATTAAAAAGTTCAATCGTGGTGCTTCAAATGACGTGTATAAAATTGTGATAAGTGACGAATCATGGATATATTCATATGAGCCGAAAACAAAACAGCAATAGACCGTGTGGGTATTCCAAGACGAGGCAAATCCAACAAAAGTTGTTCGCACACGAAGCACTGCGAAGCAAATGGTCGCCTGTTTCTTCCACCGAATGGGTCATTTGGCCACTGTTCCGCTTTAGCAACGTAGGACGGTCAATTCTGAATGCTGAATGTCTTTGGAGAAATTCGCAAAACCAACCGCCAAAGACGAATCATTCTCCATCATGACAATGCGAGCTCTCACACATCTCGTCAAACATGTGCATTTTTTTGCAGTCAAAACGTCGAATTAATGACTCATCCTCCAAAAACGGTCAAAACGTCGAATTAATGACTCATCCTCCATACACTCCTGATTTGGCACCCAATGACTTCTTCTTGTTCCAGAATATCAAAGGTAAACTGCGTGGTCACCGATCACGAGCGCCGCAGAAGCAGTTGAAGCCTTCAAAAATCATGTTTTGGAGGTGTCTCAAGAGGAATGGAAAAACTGCTATGACAAATGGTTTGAACGAATGCAAAAGTGTATTGATCATCAAAGGGAATACTTTGAAAAACAATAAAGCCATTTTCATTTAAAAATGTTTGTTATTATTTGCTATTTCGTAAATATATTTAGTACCCCTCGTATGTACCTTTTAAATTTTATTTAGCACAAAAATAAATGTCTAAATAAATTCATTTTTCAAATATTCGCATAAGAAGCAGAACAACTAAAAAATCAATTCACAAAAGAATTCGGAATTTAACTTTAATAACCTCCTTTATGCTTTTTGACATGGACAGAGCAAGCTTACGAGTTCTTTCTGATGAAGTTTTCGCCCATTCTTCCCTTAAAACTCGTTTTAGATGTTCCTTTGAAGTTATAGGATGCTTACGAATAGATAGCTCTAAATGTTGCTCAAATAGATCACTCAATTTTGCAAGATTCATTATTTTTATTAGAAAGACGGATACCTACTAAATTATTCCATTGCTTTTTGATGAAAAAGAGGGCTTTAACTTAGACAAATAGAATGTTTTTTTTTTGCCAATCCAACAACTAAGGCAACTTCATTCCTAGCATATTCATCTGCCATGTTTAGTCCATGTAAAAAATTAACAGTTGCGTTGCTTAAGCTGCTGCGGCGAGAGCCCGTTGACTTTAAGAATTTAAACAATATTTTAATCTTAATCCTAAATACATTTCATCCATAACTAATCTCTATTCTTGGCCACACTAATCTTTTGTGTACATGTTTTGGTTCTACTGTTGCTGTTGTTGCACAACCAACTTTTTTCCACGAATACAATAATTTATCTCGACACCTAATGCAAAATTTTAATTAAACTAAGTTGTGTGGAAAACTAGAAAATATTAACCAGTTCTAGTTGTGCTTGGAAAAACAATAATAAATCTGCTCCAATAAAACAAGTTTTTGCTGTTGGCTACACCCGTTTTTTATATTTGTTTATTTATTTTTTTACTGCTTTCAAAAGGCAGGAAATTAATAATATAAAAAATTATAACTAGCTTTTTGCAATAAAAGCAGATATATTAAGTAGCAGATATAAACAGATAAAATCTAAACGGCTTTGACGGTGTTAACACGCGTTCTTAAATAAAACTCTATGAATACGAGCACTTTGCTAGAAATAGAACGGAAGCAGGCTCAACGATGATGTACAACAGACATATATATTAGGTAAGTTTTAATTAGTTTCTCATTTAAATGTAGATGGCTATCAGTACTTGTGAAAACTCAAGGATTTGATTGTATGTAGTTGGTAACTTGTTTTAATCATTTCCTAGGGATTCCAGTATGAAATTTTAAAATAATCTCCATTTTCTATTTTCCATACAATTGCCAAAGAATGTTATCTACTTTGTTGACTTTTTCTTTTTGGCTTTACGTATTAAAGGGCTGCGTAGGTGCACTTGAAACTGCTTTCAAGACATCTGTTTATAACACACCACAATCATTGTTTTGCTCTCCTCAAACAAATCAAGTGTGTGGTGTCAGCGAAGACGAACAAAACATGTGAGCGCAAATGAAAAGAGATCCAAGACATTGTTGTTCTAAGACATCGTTGTAAGAGAGCACACTGCAGTCAATGCAATGAAACCATGTGCACTGACAATAAGTGGCAATAGATGATTTGGATCATCTACTAGCTTGAGAGAGATTTTTCTTCGTTATCTGACACACTTATTCAACTATTATTTTTTTTTCTTAAGTAACTTAGTCGGATTCCATCTAATTTTATATAACACAAAGGTTTCATTAATAGTTCAAAGGTATCATGTTATCATAATCTTAATTTTAAATAATTTATTTAACTAGCCTTTTCCCGGCGCGCGTTGCTGCACCCTGCAACTATATAGGAACATAATAGATGTATTCAAAACTTTTCTTAAACTCATAGTTTTACACCACTGTCATTTTCCACTGACCGTTACAGTTTCCCAGTAGCAGGAGATCACCAAATAGTAACTCCATTTTGAGTTTGTATATAAATTCTACTACTTTTACTTTCAAAGCTTTTCGATAATACAAATTTTAATTGTATGGGCGGAGCCACACCCCCTTATATAATGCCCATCCCAGTTTTCTAGTAGATGGACATTACCCAGTTTTAGTACAGTTGCCGACAGAGAGCATACAAACTAAACTACCAAAATGTAGCCTAATCGACGAAAACCGTAAGAAATATAGCATTTTTATTGATTTTTGGGCGGTAAAAGGGCGTATGACAGAAATTTAAACCATCTCGTTTACAAAAACAAATTTTTAACCTTTTTTTGAGGAAAACTCCAAAATTTCAGACCCTTTTTTGAAAAAAATATTTAGAATATATATTATCAATTAACAGTATTTTTGCAATAAGGTTTTCATAGTACTTTGATGAAGATTTAAGACAAAGAAACATTTAACAAAATGTATAAAAAATCAGCGGAGATATTTGAATCGAAAGTCACAAAATTGAATTTCTGATTGTGTTTTTCTCATTTTTGAGCAACGATGTTGCATTAAATATATCGTTGTAGTAAAATTTTTCATAGTTTTCCAGATATGTTCATGTTTTTGATGTCAAAATAACGGAAATTTTTTTAATTTTACTAAATTTAAGAAATATTTTATATTTTGTAAATATATTCATATGTAACCTAAGAAAACAACTAAAAATATACGATTTTGTAAAAACTTTGTACTACAGCACCATCTGGTGTCTAAGGTGGTTCAAATAAGATACTGCCAAAAAATTCATCGTGCATGAAAACTACTATATATTAATTTTCATTCTAATCGCATGAGCGGTTTGGGAGTTTTAGGTGGTTTCGCAAAAAATTTGTACTAAAGTGCCCTCTGGTGTTCAAGAGAGGTCAAAAAAGAAAGCAGCAAGACACTCAACGTAAATGAAAACCACTGTATACAACTTTTCATTCTAATCGCATAAGCGGTTTGTGAGTTTTTAGGCAGTTTTGTAAAAAATTTGTACTACAGCGCCCTCTGGTGTTCAAGGTCGATCAAAATTGAAAGCCCACAAACACGCACCGTACCAAAAAACTTCTACACACAAATTTTCATGCTAATCCGATGAGTTATCATGCTAATCCGATAAATTTTCTATCATGCAAATTTTCTCCTCCAGTCATACAGAAAAAAAAAATAAATAAAATAATGGCTTTAAGTGATTTAAGGGATTTAAGTGAGCTTTGTCCTAAATTTAGTTAACTAAATTAAAGTTAGTTAACTAAACTAAAGTTAGCTAATTTGTTATTTAAATTATCAATTATATTATTAAAAATTTGTTTCATCGCACTTTACACGACCTAACTAATTGAAATTTTCAAAATGATCCAAATGATCTATTGCCATCTATTACTTTCTATTATCCTCTCCCTCATTATGAAGAAATTGCATTGCTTGTGGTGTTGCCGAACAAAAGCAAGTCGTGCATTGATTGCCGAGAGAAGAGAGTGGGTATTGCTTGTTGTTGCCGATTTGTATTTGGTGTTGAGCAAAAACAACTCTTAAGTGTTATGAAAGGCAGTCAACTGAGAGCAATGCAATAACTCACAGTGTGTGTACGTTGAAATAGGTGCATCTACGCAGCCCTTTATTACGTATCTTGGATTGTATTGAATCTCAAGAATTTTTTTTGTCTTTCTGACAAGAAATTCTCCCAGTTTCCTTCTGTGAGCAATCACACAAAAATATGCGAAAGTGTAGCTCTCTGCTTTCTATGAAATAATTGAAAACGTGAAAATGCAATTTTATTGTTTTTCTCCTCTACTACTCATCTACAAACTACGTAGTGAGAAGTTTGGTTTGGTCCAGAATATTGTATCTAGAACAAGACTAGCAAATAGCAAAACATGAATTCCAAACTATGCAAATAATGGGCCGTGAGGAAGAACAAAAGTAATGGGTAGAAGATGATAAAAGAAGTCATAGCTAGTAGCTGCAGCAAAAAATGACGTTAAGAATGTTCTAATTACATTCGTAGAATAAATAATGAATATGCAGCAAGACAAGAAACACTCAGACAAACAAGAAGATGCAAAAACATTTCATTGAATTTGCATTCACGAGTTATGATAGCGAAGTTGCAATGCTCAATGAATAGATAGAGAATGCTTAGACGGATGAATAAAAACAGATAAAATAATTGTTATGTCTTGTCTAACAAGTTTTAGATGCAAGGAAATAAATTCTGAGTAAGGCGCTACGATTTACTTAATTCGAAGAAGATGGTGTAATAATGAAACTTGGGTTTTACAAAATGAAAGCCGTAAGAATAACAGAAAAAACAAAAGCAAAAAAATATAAAAAGATTTGTTTTTCTTTTTATATGTAATTAACAATAGAAGAAAGATTTAAAAACAACAAAACAAGAAACTACAACCAGATGAAAATAGTACAAAATTTAAAAATGATAAAATACAAAAATTTCAAGCACAAAATAAAAAAAAAACATTACAACATGACAAAACCCGAAAAAAATGTATGATAAAAATATCCACGACGATATTTATAGTAACATTGCGCTAAAATAGGTGCTTACCCGAATATCTCTTAGTGCGTGAATGGCTATAAATATAAATATTATAAAAATATAAAAAAATATATAAACAATATATATATAATATATAAAAAACAAATATAAAAATGTAAAAATTAAAAAATATATAAATATGAAAAGTTAAAAATATTAAAATATAAAAATATAAAAATTAAAAAATATAAAATAAAAATGTAAAAATATAAAAAAATAAAAATATAAAAGCATAAAACTATAAAAATATAAAAAAATTAAAATATAAAAATTAAAAAACATAAAAATATATATATATATAAAAATTTAAAAATATAAAAATAAAAAATATAAAAATTAAAAAATGTAAAAAAAAAATATGAAACTATAAAAATATAAAAAAATAAAAATATAAAAACATAAAACTATAAAAATATAAAAATATAAACATATAAGAATATAAACCATGTAAAAATATAAATATATAAAAATATACAAATATAAAAATATCAAACAATAAAAATGCAAAAATCTTAAAATATTAAAATATAAATATATAAAAATATACAAATATAAAAATCTAAAAATATAAATATAAAAATATAAAAATATAAGAATATAAAAATATAAAAACAAAAAAGTATAAAAAACAACATTTTAATAAAATATCAAAAATAAAAAATTTAAAAAAGTACAAATTATAGAAAAGTTTAAAAACATAAAAACACAAATATATAAAAAACAGAATATATAAAAACAAAAAAAAAATAAAATAAGACCATAAAAATACAAACATGTAAAAATAAAAAAATGATAAATATAAATATATATAAAAATATAAAGTATAAAAATATAGAAATATAAAAATATAAAAATATAGAAATTTAAAATATAAAAATATAAAAATATAAAAATTAAAAATATCAAAATATAAAAATATTAATATATAAAAATATAAGAATATAAAAATATAAAAACAAAAAAGTATAAAAAACAACATTTTAATAAAATATCAAAAATAAAAAATATAAAAAAGTACAAATTATAAAAACGTTTAAAAACATAAAAACACAAATATATAAAAAACAGAATATATAAAAAAAAATAAAATAAGAACATAAAAATACAAAAATATAAAAATAAAAAAATGAAAAATATAAAAATATGAAAATATAAAAATATAAAAATATAAAAATCTAAAAATATAAAAATATAAAGTATAAAAATATAGAAATATATAAATATAAAAATATAAAAATATAAAAATATGAAAATATAAAAATATAAAAATTTAAAAATATAAAAATATAAAAATATAAAAATATAAAAATATAAAAATATAAAAAAATATGAAACCAAAAAAAAATTTCATGAAAGAAATTTAAAAACGGTTGAACAAAAAAATGGGAATAGTTTAATAATAAAAATAAACGAAACAAAAAAAAACATATTCAAACCGAAATTTTTCATTTAAATCGTCCGTTGCACTTCGTTCTCTTAACCACCTTCTTTACATTTGCTTTACATGCTGCGATTTGACGTCATAAGTCTTTTTTATTCATAAGTTTTTTTGTGGTGTGACGTTTAAGATCGATGCTATGCGGATAATCTTATGATAATACTTTCATAACAAAACGCATTGTTTTGTGGAAATATTTGTGAGTTTTTATTGAATTATAAAGTACAGATATGGATGTTTTTGATGGAATATTGCAGGGGTGGGCACGAGTGAAGCCAAAAGATCTACATTAAGATTTTCAATACTTTCAAAATTTCTTTCAAATTTACTGTTTAAAAAAAAAATATATATATATATAAAGAGTGATTTTTTAAGTGCCTGATAACTTTTTTTTAAAAAAAAACGCATAAAATTTGCAAAATCTCATCGGTTCTTTATTTGAAACGTTAGATTGGTCCATGACATTTACTTTTTGAAGATAATTTCATTTAAATGTTGACCGCGGCTGCGTCTTAGGTGGTCCATTCGGAAAGTCCAATTTTGGGCAACTTTTTCGAGCATTTCGGCCGGAATAGCCCGAATTTCTTCGGAAATGTTGTCTTCCAAAGCTGGAATAGTTGCTGGCTTATTTCTGTAGACTTTAGACTTGACGTAGCCCCACAAAAAATAGTCTAAAGGCGTCAAATCGCATGATCTTGGTGGCCAACTTACCGGTCCATTTCTTGAGATTAATTGTTCTCCGAAGTTTTCCCTCAAAATGGCCATAGAATCGCGAGATGTGTGGCATGTAGCGCCATCTTGTTGAAACCACATGTCAACCAAGTTCAGTTCTTCCATTTTTGGCAACAAAAAGTTTGTTAGCATCGAACGATAGCGATCACCATTCACCGTAACGTTGCGTCCAACAGCATCTTTGAAAAAATACGGTCCAATGATTCCACCAGCGTACAAACCACACCAAACAGTGCATTTTTCGGGATGCATGGCCAGTTCTTGAACGGCTTCTGGTTGCTCTTCACTCCAAATGCGGCAATTTTGCTTATTTACGTAGCCATTCAACCAGAAATGAGCCTCATCGCTGAACAAAATTTGTCGATAAAACACATTTCGAACCGAACACTGATTTTGGTAATAAAATTCAATGATTTGCAAGCGTTGCTCGTTAGTAAGTCTATTCATGATGAAATGTCAAAGCATACTGAGCATCTTTCTCTTTGACACCATGTCTGAAATCCCACGTGATCTGTCAAATACTAATGCATGAAAATCATAACCTCAAAAAAATCACCTTTATAATACCTAAAACAAATTTCTGTATAAATTTAAGTTTTATTATTAAAAAATTTATCGAAAAAAACACCTTTTTCCAAGACAATGCTCAACCTCACAAATCGATCGAAACCATGGACAAATGGCACGAGTTACACTTCGAATACTTCCTCATCCCCCGGAATGTTTTTCTCCAGATTTGGCCCCCAGCGACTATTATGTGTTCCCAAATTTAAAAAGGTGGCTTCAGGGAAGGAGATTTGCAACGAATGAACGGGTCGAATTTGAAACTCAAGCGTATTTAGGAGATCTTGATAAATCTTACTATTCAAAGGGCATCGGAATTAAGAAAATCTTAAGAATGAGTATATCAAGTTGAAAGGGGACTATGTGGAAGAATAAACAATAATTTTGGCAAATATTGTATGTTTTCTTTGTAATACCGGCAGCGTCTTGAACGTCCTAGTACTGTGCAAGAAACTCATTATTAACTTCGGATTTTTTGAGACCTCCATTCATTTTCTAAAAAGTTATTTAGGCGGAAGGACACAGTGAGTTAAAGAGGATAACAATTTCTCAACATATATTTTGATACGTCTCTCAGACTCAGTACTTGGCCCACTTATTTTGACTATGTTCATCAATGACATCTTTTACAAGTGCAATAACGTCGCAATCCATGCATATGCTGATGATCTTCAGCTGTATTTTTCCAGGCCTGTTGGACTAATGAAGATCTAGGAAGTCATTTGGAAACATTCCTCATCGTATATTTTGGAAACTTAGGGGAAGTTTTAAATTGATATTGTTTCCAAACCACTTCCATCTGGTAAATGGAAACATTTCCGGATGTAAACGGGATATATTCCATAGAGTGTAGGAAGCATTCCCTGTCGTTAGACACTCCATTTCTTTTTATGTATACACTCTATGTCATTGGAGGACACTGTCTTTACTCTTCACTGTCTTAAAAATTAGTGTGGCAATAACAACAAATAAATAACAATGAAAAATGGTAAGCTTGGTCGGGATTCGAACCAAGGACCTATGGGGTGGCAGTCAAGCAATCTAACTTCTCGACAACCGAGGCTGCCTCGACTATTCGAGATTTTATTATTCGAAATAAATTGAAATGGAAATTGCCCCAAAACAAGCAAAAGTTTCCACATGCATTCCTTAATAAGCGGTTGGGAAACAACATCAATTTAAAACTACCCAAAAGTTTCCAAAAGATGCAATGAGGAATGTTTCTCCAACACTTCTAATGCTACTGTTTCCACATTCATTCTTAAGAAAGCAGTTTGGAAACAAACTCAATTTAAAACTTCCTATAAGTTTCCAAAAAATACAATGAGGAATGTTTTCAAATCACTTCCATTTGTTTTCAAATTTTTCCCAGTGGGTTCGTTCTTTCAAACACAAATTTCGCAAAGGTCGACTGAAAAAATCGATGAAAACATCGGAAGCATACCGATGGAGTCATAAGTGGGAATTGGGCATTAGTGCGACTAGCATGCATTAGATTTTACATGAGCATTTAGGCGTCAGGAAAATTTGTTCCCGTTGGACACCCTCTAATTTGGCGGTTGCTCAAAAAAAGGCTCGTGTCGATTAGTGCTAGGATATGCTGAAAAAATACAGTGGATGTGGTTCGAAACACGTCTTCGACATCAGCACAGATGACGTATCATGGATCTACGCTTATGAACCTGAAAAAAAGCAGCACTCTACTATTTGGGTCTTTCAAATCGAACAAAACTCGACAGTTTTGTCCGCGGACGAAGTACATCCAAGCAAATGGTTCAGTTTTTTCAGAAAAACCGGTCATGTCGCAACTGTTCCACTTAAGCATTGGAGAACTGTTAATGCTGAATGGTACGCAACCATTTGTTAGACGAAAGTCTGCGGAGAATTGAGAAAAACCAACCACCGAAGGAAAATCATCCTCCATCACAACAATGCGAGTTCCCACACATCAGCTCAAACAAGAGTTTTTGAGCATTTAAAACGTGCATTTGATGGGTCATACGCCTTACAGCCCCGACTTGGCACCTAGGGACCTCCTCTTGTTTCCTCATATTTAAAAAAAAATAAGTGGTGAGCAGTATTCTACGTCCGAACATGCCCCGTTGATAAAATATAGAACTTGGTTTCGGAGTGATCAACTTCAGAGTGACAGAAGTGTTTCGAAAACTGGTTCAAACGAATGCACAAGTATATTGATCATCATGGTGAATACTTTGAAAGATAATAAAATAATTTTTACTGATTAACTTCTGTTTTTTCATTGTTAGACGCAAGACTTAAAAGGCAACCCTCGTATCTATTCATCTCGTGGTAAACAAGAACTCCTAGTTGAATAAATTAACTACATCAAGTGTGATCTTTGTATTCGAACACACTGAACTCTTTGAGGGGTACATTTTTGGAGAGAATATGAAATGGAGAAAGTGTGACACTAGAGGTTTTCAGGGTAGCTAATTCCAATTTCGATGTCAGAAATGAACTTTGACAGCTGTCAACTGTTAAATCAGCTGTCAAGTCGCTTTCCGCAATTGACAGCTGTCAAAAGATTTTTTGTCACTGAAAACATATAAAATGACAGGCAGCTCATATTTCTATGACATTTGCAGCATCTTGACAGTCTATTGGCAGCTGCTAACTGCCAACTGCCAAAATATAAATCAGTTCCATCGTAAGTCGGGACTAGAGCACCCCCGAAAAAGAAATCAGCGTGTTCTACGAGAATTTCAATATAGCTCGAATCTTGACAGCTGTTTTTTCAGTTGACATTGGATTTTGTGGTAATTTTTGACAGTGGATTCGAAATCAGCGACCCCATAAACATATACCTAGGTAATAAAATCATATTGTTCATTGCCAAAATCTCGGGTGACCGATTTCTTTCTAAAAAAAGTTAATTTTTTCATCTTTAATTATTAATAAAAAATACCCAGTAAACAATAATGCCAAAAATTGTAGTTTAAGTAGTTGAAAGAACTCATTAGGAACCCACAACACCCATTGTTCATGTTAGACATGACCTAGACTTCAAAATATCGGCATTTGAAAGAGAATATAGAAGGGACGTATATGACCCACCGCCCCGCAAAGGGTTAAAACATACGCTCGAATGTGCTATGAAGAGTTTTGATATGTTGTTGATTTAATTAACAATTATAAACATCATTATCTTTCCATTCGAATACTTAAACAACGTTAATGTGATTTAGTGTAAGAAAGATAGGCGTCCTACAAGTTTTCATGGCTTAAAAGTTTTCCCAAATAAATTTTCTAGGCGTTTTATCACCAATCCTGCCTTAATTCATTTTATAAATAATGATTCCACTAATCCCTGAATCGATTAACCAAGTCGTTTCATATTGAACAATGGGTTCAATAAGTTTTCAATTTATTTAGTTAACCCATTATTTTAATTGAAAAAAAAAATAAAAAAAAATAGTTTTATATTCGCATGCGGCAAATTGTGGTAAATCGGTGGCAGCAACAGCAACAGCGGCACTAATAAATCCAAACACAGTGCAACATTAAAATTAAGTGCTCCCTTGTGGCAACTGCCAAGTAATGATTTTCGATTTTCAATGCAACCCAACAAATAATTTCCACAACTATTAAGGCCAATCCGGCAACTAATTTGTGTGATTTTATTTAATTTTCATCTCGCCACAATGGCACGATACAGCAAAATATTCTACATAGATTTTCCATGAATAGCAGCTGATAAAATAACTAAAAATATACAAAACATGAAATGAAATGGAATACACGATACTAAACAAATACAATTGAATTCATAGAGGAATATAGGTTCGTTCATTCATGAATACTGCGGCACGCGTTCAATAATATTAGCATTAATGCTTAGCTAAGCATGCGATCAATGTAAATAAATACCACTTAGGGTGCAATGGAGCAAAAGTGATAAAAAAAAGAAATAATATAAATTATATGAATAGTTATTGAAAGGGGGAGATGGGTGAGCGAATGTAGGACGGTATTTGAACTAAACTACATTAAATATATAATGTAAGTAGAAGAACTAATGAAAACCAGTCATACGCATGGAATTGATTAAATCTATGTTTTTATTCTTTGGAATATATGATCTTTTAATGAAGTGAAAAGAAAAACAAATTAATTGATTATGATTTTGGGATTTCGACAGACAGGGCTATTTATAGAGATGTTGATGGTGGCAATGGAAAACAGCCCTTTACAAAACAAAGCATATATTTCTACCCATATAAAGCGTAACCAGATAGGAGTGATAGTTTTTCCAATTATAATGTTTAGCAGTTGTCAAAGTATCCAACTGTCAAAATATTCAGTAATCTTTGCCATTTCATCATGCATCGTCTCACGCTTGCCGAACATGTGGAAATTGTTAAGAAATATTATTGAAATTCCGGCTCACTTTTAAATACGCAACGTGAATTTCGTTATGAGGTCGGCCGTCATCATGGCTTCAGAGCGCAGACTAAACGTGAGTCTTTCGGCCCTTAAGCTAACAACAATACAGAGATTAGTACGAAGTGAAGAAAACATAGCCGCCGTAGCATCCAGTGTCTAAGAAGACCCAGAAATGAAGATGATTCGGCGCCGATGCTCAATTGGGCATCGCCAGAGAGTCAACCAGGCTTATTTTTCGACTAAGATTATGCTGACGCAAGAATTGAAGCCCGACAACCATAGACAGTGCCAGATTTACCTGGAGCCCAGTGAGGCCACTGGACTCAGGCCCCCGCCACTTGAGGACCCCCACCATCCGTGTTAGAAATGGGAAAAAAATTTAAAAAAAACCAATGTCGAATCGAGTACTCAATAGAATTATCATAGAAAGAATAATTATTATATCAGAAAGAGATAAATTCCGCGTTGAAGCTTTTCTTCCAGTTGTGGACTCGCTGACCACGTCTTTATAAAAAAGAATCACAGCATATGAACTTGTTTGCGAAAGGTTCGGATTCTTTGATGATCTTCAAAAGATTACAACTGATCTTGTTACTGAATCTTGTTGATTTTTACCCAGAAGCCGTTGAATCGACTCTTGGCAATGAACTGGTTCAACTCGCCGAGCTTGCAAGGCTCTATGAACGAAAATTCGGAGAATCTGCAGCACAATTTCTTTATCGCATAAAAATGGAGAACAATCTTCGCTCAACTTTTGTAAATGGTGAAATAGTTCTTCGCATATACTTGTCCATGATGGTAACCAATTGCAGTGGAGAGAGATCATTCTCCAAAATGAAGCTGCTCAAAAATAGATTGGGTCATACCTGAACCGCTTTTTCTATGTAAAATCCAAGCATTTTGAATTGAAACATCAATAAGCCAGGTAAATATAGACCACCACAATTGTTTGCCCCTTGCGCCAATTTTATAAGCATTTAAGTTCTGATCCATACGATCTGTACCTTCCATTGCAGCGTTGTACATTACTACAGCACATGGTCGGGAAACCTCGATTTTTCGGTGTTGTTCTCGTGAGTATCGACCAACTTTGGATGCGGGGTGTTTTCCAAAAATGGTTGAAGCTACAGTAACAACAGAGTTGTCAATCCATTTGGTTATGTATATTTCAGCACTTTCCAGTTTTATACTCTCGATGTGTCCACGTTGTTTCTTCTTTAGTACCTTTTTGCCAGGTAAAGGACAAGATTTAGGAATCATAATTTCGCGCATTGTTCCAGTGCCATTGTAGCCCCGCTGTATCAAACCGAAAAAAATAGAAACAGAAGTAAATAAGTTATCGAAATATATGCAATACGGCAACGCTCTTTTTTCTTCATCGAGATCATCAAGCATTGAAAACAATGGCGCAGAGTTCTTTCCATGCATCTTTGGATACTTTTCTGCTTTGCATGGATTTATACCTTGGTACATCTCAAAGTTAATAAGGTATCCTTGGGGCGTATTGAGGCACCACATCTTGTGCCAAAAACGCAATGGTTTTCCCCTAATAAATTGCTTGCAATCGTGTCGACCATAATACTCCACCATAGACTCATCGTGCGATAAATCCTGCTCAGGATGGTAATTTTTAAGACATCGGTTTTTCACTGCATCAGTAATTGGACGAATTTTTTAGATATTGTCCCCTCGATCTTCCAAGCTGTTATCTTTGAAGTGCATATAACGAAAGATAATTTCGAACCTATTTCGTCGCATGCTTTCGCTAACCATCGAGCACAGCATATCTGAATCTTCGGACCAGTAATCTCTTTTTTTTGGTCGAGATGTGTACCCAGTGACAATCATGATACCATACCATACCATACCATTTATGGTAATGTTTGAGTTTTGACCTTCTGTTTGAACTTAATAAGCATTGGACTCCTCACATAGCATCTGTCGGACCTCATCACCAAAAAACTTTTCAAATTATTGGTGTGGCAATAGTCCGAAACAATCGGTGTAATATGACCCAGGGAAAAAAGGTTTTTAGATACCAGTGTCGCTTTTAACAAAATTTAATTGTGGTTCATGCCTTTTATGCATTTTTGGTCGGGGGCCTTCTTGTGTTGAAGTATTTTGCCTTTTTCTGTTGTTACTTCGTACTGAAATCTTTTCTGGTGTCTTGTTGTATGTACGTGTTGTTGATTCTTTCTCTGGAGTTTCTGGTGGTCGTTGATTTTATGAAGACGGAGATTTCGTCAGTAAGCTTGTCCCAATGTTTTGAAAGGAATTTTGTGGAACATCTTCGATTAAATTGACAATATCACCATCTGTATTATTCAGTACATCGTCTTCAAGTATTGCATCATCGTTTGCTGTTACATAGTAATTCACAAGGCGCTTGGAATTGCTTCTTGCTCAAATTATCGATGGTGCCACCGCAGTCTTCCTCACCTGAATCTTCATCGGACAGCAGACCTTCATCGGGTGGCTCTAAGTAAACTTTATCAATATCTTCATCATCACTTTGTAAGCTCTCTAGAAAATCTAGCATTTCGTCAGTATTTTTGAAGTATCTAATAACATAAAAAAGCAATAGATGTACTTTCACTCTATTTGAACTAACGTGACGTATACGTCACGGCAATAAAAAGCACGATAAAACACGAATACTATGCGATAACTTTTCACTTTTTTTCCACAATTTTTCTACACATATTTCTTAGTAATACTACATAAATTTTTTTAAAGTTATATAAGCAAATACAAAATATGAATATACTTACTTTTTGACCTTTGTGCTTCTCAACATTTTTCTTATTTTCACTTTACACACAAAACCAAGAGAACGCCGTACAGTCTATTCACAAACAAAACTTAACTGCAACTGAAGCAATCTCGATCGCAACACCTCAAATGAAATTATGTTATATTTTAAATTAAATATACAGAAGCCAAATTTTTTGTAACGACCGTTAGATGTGGGCTATGTTGCCGTGATGTATACGTCACATTTGTCCTGAATGGGTTAACGATATTCGTATTACAAATAAAGACTTTTCTAATTCCATATTTTAAATGTAATAAAAATTATCTAATTAAAGGTATAATAATGACTCTGCATACGTTTTTTATGCAACCAACTTTTTACATTCAATGTTAGGGGCCCCCACCAATAACTGGCCTCAGGGCCCCACCAACCTTAATCCGGCCCTGACCATAGACAACGTCGTCAGTTCGCTAATTTGGTGCTGGAAATGTTGGCCTGAGATCCAGATTTTGACCAGAAAATCATCTTCTCGGACGAGGCCTATTTTTAGCACACAGATAGTATGTCAACAAATAAAATTATCGTTATTGGATCGACCACAAACCACAAGTGTTCACCCAGGCATCAATGCATCCACAAAGATTGACTGTTTGGTGTGGTTTATGGCATGGCGGTATCGTCTGAACTTATTTCTTTCGAGATATGGTAGGAAATAGCGTTACCGTCAATGATCCACGGTATAGAGCGATGTTAACAGACTTTCTGTGACCAGAGCTCAACAACATCGATATACAGGATGGGCCATCTAGTGATTTCTTTTTAAATCATAAGTTATTTTGACACTGACAGATGTGTCCCGCTCGGAAACTGACTGACTCGGAAACATTCAGTATCTAACATCCACGGAAAGAGTCGCTTTACTCTTGAACAACGTTGGGAAATATTAGAAATTTATGTCCAGAGTGAGTGCTGTGTAGCCCAAACAGTGCGTTATTTGAAAAAGTTTTGGCCGAAATAAAATCGAAATACCGCGCCTGCTGTACGCAAGTTTGTGCGAAAAGGTCGTGAGACTAGTATGCTAGTGAACAACACTCATGGTGCGCTCAGACGAGATGAAATGACAAACCCCGTCATCGTACGTGAATGTGGCTGCTGTAGCCGAGAGTGGGAGGCTCAATTCGTGAAGATCAACTCGTCACCGATCTCTACAGCTCTAACATTTCACGCACTAGCCTGAGGAGAATTCTGATCTGACAAAGTACTCGGTTCAATTGACTCAGCAATTGAAGGCGCACGACAATGTGCTTCATTATCGCTTCGCAGTTTGACCCATAGAGCAGCTGGAATTGGACAACAATTTTGGGCGAAAAATCATTTTTTCTGACGAGACGCATTTTCATCTCGGCGGCTACGTATACAAACAAAATTGCCGCATCTAGGGCTCGGAAAACCCGCACGTTATTGTCGACAAGTCGATGCATCCACATAGAGTGACAGTTTGGTGCCGATTGTGGAGTTGTGGCATCATTGGACCACTTCTCTTCGAAAATGAGGCTGGGAAAAACGTTTTGGTCAACGGTAGGCGTTATAGAGCCATGTTTACCGACTTTTTTTAACTGAAATTGGAGACAAGAATTTGGACGACCTCTGGTTGATGCAGGATGGCGCGCCATGCCACACAACCCATGCCATAATCGATCTTTTGCACACCAAATTCCCAAATCGTGTTGTCAGCCATCTTGGCGATGTCAATTGGACGCCTCAGAGCTGCGATTTGAGCCGTTTTTTTGTGGGGAACCGTCAAGGACCGGTGTTATGCCAACAATCCGGAAACGATTCAAACACTTAAGGCTAATATCATCCAAGCAATCCGTGAGCTACAGCCCGAAAACATCAATAAGGTCTTGGAAAATTGGAGTGACAGAATGCGCTACTGCGAAGCCAACCGACGTTGTGCTCCATAATTAATATAAAAAAAAAATGTTTAAACATTTGTTTCAGTTACAACTGACCTTTGCAAATTTGCTCTTTATGTGAACAACCAGTAATGTACCTGCTTTTAAATAAGTAAACAAAAAAAAAAACAAAATACGGGAAAATTGTTAAAAATTTTTGATTTTCTGAAGCTATGATTTCCTAAAATAATTTTCTTAAATTAAAAAACCGCAGATTAAAAAGGAAAATGTAAAATAAGCTTGGATTGATGGGATTATTAAAAACTTTGCCATTTTTATGACCATGGCTGTATATTTATCATTTAATTGTAAACTGTTGAATTCTTGTTTAAAAGTTATGAGAAATTTCAACTAAAAGTTTTAAATTAAAATTAATTGGAAATGATTCTATTGTTCATACTTATTTTTCATTGAACGAGCATAGAGTACTTGATAGAGCACCTTTAATAAAAAATATTCAGTTGGAATATATCAGACAATAGTCTGATTGATACAATAAAAAATTCAAAATATTCCCACAAAACCGAAGAATTTTATACAAGAAAGTTATATTTTGTTGAATTTAAATTTAGACACGTCCGTTTTTTAATATGGGTAGTCATGTAATTGTACAGTATTATAATGGGTGTGAGTATAACCTTAAAAATGTAAAAAATTATTTGAAAATTCCTACAAATTTAATATGTTACCTTTTCTATAACAATTTATATTTTATAAAATTTACCACGCCACAGCATCAAATGTCAAATAGTCAAGACAACTACGAGCCATACGTTGAATGAAATTCTTTCTAAACTTGCCCCTTTTCTATTAAGTTAATCATATGTAAGTGGTATGAAACCTTTTTCCATGAATTGAACAGACAATAAAGTTGAGTAAAGTTTGCAGAAAAGGTCTTCTTTGGGCTGTTTTAGTTTGTTGTTGTACAAAGGTGCCAAAAGACTGTCAAACTTGAGTTAGTTACCATCACACACAACCGTAAAATCATACAAGTGTAAATATTTTGTTCCATATTGGAAAAGAGTTTGTTTTTCCTCTCTATTTACTTTTATTTTATGTATTTATTTATTTGTCACAATCATGTTAAAGCTTAACATGGTCTTGGGTTGAAGGGTATTTTTTTTTTCAAGTCAAGGTTTACTTTGTCAAGGGCCACAAAGTTAACGGTGTGACTTAGTTTGACTAGGCTGTCGTTGGTAGGCAAAAGTGGTGTTCAACTCGATGGAAATTTTAACAAAATTAAGTAAACAGCGGGAAAGACAAGAACATGTGGTAAAGCAATTGGAAATAAGTGCGAAAACTATCAACTGACTGAGACACAACTTATAGGGTGTTTTTTTTTAAGGTGTAGAATTGAATTGAAATTAAATGCGGAGATTACATAATTTAAAACTGAGAATTTATTAGAAAGATGATTTTATGCCAAAAGTTTTGAAATATGTTTTGGGACATGTGACCTCCGTGACTTTGGGACAACTTCGACCACTTTTTCAAACAATTGGAGCTGTGTTTCGACATTGGACGCTCAAGACGTCCATAATTTCTGGTTTGTTTGAATAACCAAATACCTCACATAACCTCAGAGAAAATAGTCCAAAGGCTTTATGTCGCACAATCTTGGAGGTCAATTGGCTAGTCCATTTCGAGTAAAAACGCGTTAACCAAATGTTTGCTTCATTAAGTGGATTGTTTGAAGCGTGGTATGACATATGCCACCATCCTTGTTGGGAAAAATGTCTTCAGTAAGCATCCCATTCAATTGGGGCATGAAAAAACCGGCAACCAATGGCTCTATAGGGCCCTTCGTTGACGGTAACGTTCTCGCCGGCCTTATTTTTAAAGAATTAAGGATCAATGACTCCACCGGCCCATAAAGCGCACCAAAAAGTTATTTTTTTGTAGATATAACGGTGCATCGAGATGCTCTTGTGAATTTTCTGCACTTCAAACGCGGCAAATTTTGCTTATTGACATGCTCATGGTGCCAAAAACGAGCCTCATCACTGAACATAATATTACGATAAAACATTGGGTTGGCTTCCAGTTCATTTTCAGCCCATTGACCGAACATTTGATCACTGTAGGACAATTTATTTTTTTTTTTAGGACAATTTAATCCTTATCCATAAATGCAACCTCTAAAAAACACACATCCCATGTTATATTTTAAACAGACGCACAATAGATCATGTAGTGGACAAAACTCAAACATTTTTTGTCTGGAAATCCAACAAAATGGGTACCGTGGTAAAGAAAATATTTGAAATAAAGTAGAACTTAATTATCAGTCAAAAAAAAAATAATGTTTGTGGATTCCAATGACCCCTTAAATCACTACTTTTACACAACTTTATTGTTGTAGATTCATTGGTTTTGAGCGTCTAGGAAAAAAGATATTTGTAAACAAATTTCTGAAAAAATAAAAACAAATTTTATTTTTGGTTTTTATAAAACTTATGAAAGAAAAAAACAGTTCTCATTATTTGGAAGAAAATAATTAAATTGGATTTATAACAGGTTTTTGAGAATGATCAGAAATTTAGGAAATTTAAAAAATTATCCATTTGAAGCAGTCAAACAAAAAGCTTCCCACCGAGTCCCGCATTCATATTAATCCTTTGACGACCACTGGAATACCAGTGACCCTTTTACTTTCGAATTTTTCCTGGAAAAACTATGCAAATGATTTTTCTTTACCCGGTATTATTAAAAAGGAATGAATGTGGCTTTCAAAAAGTACTTATTTTTCAAGGGTAGATTCATCCGTTTGCCTACCAAACCAACCCAAAGGCGCAAAATCTTTACTTTTTCTTCCCCTTCTTTTTGCTGCAATATTTTTGGGGGTGGGAGAAGCTACAGGTACAAAATTTTTGAAGAAGTTGCGGGTAACCTTCCACTTTCTAACAAAAAAGAGCAAAAAAGAAAAATATAGTCCACTTCGGCTATCCACGCGATCATCAAATCTGATGGGACCTCTATGTTCCAATGGTCGTCAACGGTAAATATCTAAGACGTATTGAAGAACGTTGTTGAAGAGTTGATTTATTTGAAATAAAAATAAATTTATTTGCATTTTTGATCAATGCATTGAAATTTCATTTCTTTTTTTATGAATTTTGAAGCAATTTCGATCATTGGCGAGGCAAAATGGTTTTTTTGCAAAAGGCACAAATGGCATTGGTTCCGATGGTTGGAGCAAAGTTGTTTGCGTTGTTTGGAGCAAAAAATACATCCTTATGTTGTCCCATTTCACTTTTACAGAATTATGGGACAGAGAAGTGAACCTCGCAAGTTTAAATCGCATAGGTCTCTGTCTCACAAGTTCACGGTTGGGGAACGAATTGATCATATGAGTAGCGAATTGCGTGGGGACTTCCAATGTAGATATTGAAAATGTATCAGTATTCGAAGAAGAGATTTTGTTGTAACCAATTAATGCATTGTACACTGTGGCGGATCTACATATGGGCTGAAAGGGCCTTAGCCCCTCCCCCCCTAAGAGAATTTTTTGTATGGGAAGAGAATTAAAAAAGACCTAAAAGCCATTTCAACGTCCACCTTGGGCTATAAAACTTATCACAACCTTCCCCCCTCTAGCAAATCCTAGATCCGTCAAAATTCACACTCAAATCAAAGCGATCGGAAAAAAGACCGGAGTAGAATTTGGTCTTTGATTTGCGATCGTGTTCGTAGTAAGACTGAAATAAAAACACAAAATCAAAAAGAGTTTAATTTTATTTCTCAATATGGTGGTAACTTTGACCACTCTACGACTATTGGTTAAGAAGATATTTCCAAAATAGGTCTTAATTTCATTAAAAAATGCCAAGGAATCTAATATCTGGGGCCCTCTTTATCTATTACGGAGTAATGTTTGGCATCGAATAAAAGATCCGATTTTTCGGAAAATTCAACCTATTTTGTGAATATCTTGAACCAATAATATTAAGTAAAGAGGTCAAAGTACCACCACTGGAAAGGTTATTTTTGAACCTTTCATTGGATGCCAAACAACACGCCGTAGCAAATAAAGAAGGTCAGATATTATATTTCTTGGGATTTTTTTCAAAAAAAATTTCCATTTTCCAATTCCAATTTCTCCTAAACCAAAACTCATGTAGAGGTCAAAATACCACCATTAGAAAGGTTATTTTTTAAACTTTCATTGGTTAACTTTCAAAATAGATTAAAAAGAACGAGTTCTGATGAAGTAAATCAAAATTCGACCTCAAATTTATCGTTCGCATACTATCAACGAGAGAATGTAGTGGTATATATTTTTACCGTTGACGATCATTGAGACATACGGTCCCATGATTTTTCACATCTTTGCAGGTAACAAAAGTTGTTTTTTGCGACACTTTTGTTTAGTAATTTGGGATCGCTGAACCATCCGTTGTCGGATTAACGAATTTTCCAAAGGTTCAGGAGCGGTCGTCAAAGGGTTAAAAATATGTAAGAAAGTTTAATTAACTTGCTTACATATTACATATTACATATTGATTTTTTGTGAAATCTCATTTTGAAAAATGGTCCAAAATTGCTATTTCACAGAATTTTTATCTTTTCATTACATTCATACGCATTAAAAATGTCAAATTTATGTCAAATATAATAAATATATCTCAGTCAAAAACAAAAGAATCTGTGAGAGTCTTTTCCTTCAATTTACGTGAAAAAAATCGCCGACTTTTACCAATCGTAGAAAAAACTTATAAATTTTCAAAATACAAATTCATGTATTAAATTAATATAGATTCAAGAAATCCACTAGGCTTTAAGGGGACATATAGGTTACAAATTTAAAAAAAAACATTTTTTTCGGGAATTTCGACGATTTTTAGTACACATTTATAACACTATTTTTTTAGCATTCTGACGGAGTTTCGTTAGAATCGGCCAACCTCTGTATGTACCTTACATATAAAATCGTTTAAATCATTAATATAGTTCCTCTAGAGTCCTCTAGGGTCAAATTGATTTTCAGTACCCATCAATTACGCTATTTTTCTAGCATTCTGATCGAATTTCGTTAAGATATGTAAACTTTTATGTGTTCCTTCCATATTAAAATAAATAAACTGGCTATTCCAGCCCTTGAAAGGACTTTGACCGAACTCCTTATGATCCATATTAAATCGTGTAAATTATTAATATTGGCCCAAGGGGGATACTTCGAGGATCAAACCATTTTGACCAACGTTCACATTAACGATCCGAGTTTCGTTAAGATTGGTCAACTTTTATATATACCTCCTATACAAAATCATGTAAAAAATTAATATTCAAGGTTCATATTCAAGGTTCAAGGGAGGTACCCCTAGGGACTGACCGAGTTCAACTTTGTGAGACGTGTAGAAAATGCCTAAATCAAATTCAATCATAAATTTATACATTTGTGCCTAAGCATTTGATGTGCTTAGGCACAATTTAAATTTCTTCAATATACCTTATTAATTAGAGTGAGAAACAGACGGAGTCAAAGTGGGAGTTGGAGGCGAAATAAGAGGAGCAGGAGATTGTCTGGCATTTTTATTACCCTTTTTGGTGCATTCACAAATAAAACCCTTCAACAAAAAATTCACCCTCATTCAACAATTCATTGTTTTTAAATAAAAAAAAACAACAACCATTGGATAACCGCCCTAAGCGCTCCGAAATGCCGACAAAGTTTTGCAGTAAAAAAAAACTGTTACCCTCTTTCCTTTTGGCAATTTCACAAAAGGTATTCTTTATACTCTATGTGTATTCAATGTCAACTAGACTGGATTTTTTTTACTTTATGGTTACTTTACTTAGACAACAATTTTTAGGGCTGTTTAAGCAAAATCTGTTGATGTGTGTCCATAGATCAAAATCTCTGACAATTATCGAAAAACAGTTCAATTGGAAAAAACATGAAAGAAATTAAAATCATTAAAATAATTATAAATATTGATAGCATCTTATGGACTGTACATATTTCTTTCCTTCGTCTAGTTGAAACGAAATAAGTCTGGAAAATTCCTATTCTCAAAAGTGAAATCAAGCATCTCTTTGGCATCCGGAGGTTAAGGAAGGTCATTGGGTTGGCGCAATATTTGAAAAAACTTATCTTTTTAAAAATATTTAGACTAGTTGAAATATTTTTAAATCTTGATGTCAAAAAGTTGACTCCCACACCAAGATTTAAAAACATTCTAAATAGCATACAATTTTTTTTTTGTTATAAAAGGTCAGTTTTTTCAAAATTGTCTCTTTTATGTTTATGAGAAATTACTTTTATATTTCTCACAAAATTAAAATTTTTTTATAGACTATAGAAGATGGAAATATTTACCATTTAATAAGGGCGAAATTAAAATGAATTTAATGGAGAGTAAATGTTAACCTCTTATAATGTCAAATTTAACTACCCGGGCATAACTTAACAGCTTTAAATATTATAAAAATAAGACCCACACAATTTTCTTACGATGTAAATATATCAGAGGGTCAGTCAGAAAGTGTGTTTGGAGAATGTATTGTAAATGTTTACATATAACGGTGTAGCGTGCAATAACAACTGTACTTTACAAAAATCTGACGTTGCGTGTTAATTGGAGTTGCCACTCACAAATAAAACACCTGCTGTAATAATGAAATGAACTACATATAATTTACAAAATAAAGAAGGACGAAATATGAGTCATAAGGATAAATTTGTAAGCTTTATTCAAAAAAAGGTATATTTCTTGCCGTGGCTGCGACTAACATTTCAACAAGCACACAAGTAGTTTTTTTATGGAAACTACTGAGTGGCACAAAAGCACCTATAAGATTGCAGCAAGCTTTATAGTTGCTTGTTAGGGAAACTTCTGTTCTTCAAAGGACACTTGATTTGATTTTTTGAGGGCAAAAGGTTAACTTTTTATTATTTTTTTAGAAGATTATTGAACTAATAGAAAACCTCGAAGAACAACTTCCATAAGACTGTTGCTTCTTAAGACTTCTATTTAGCTCTGGAATGGAACTTGCATAAGACAATTCCGAATGAATTGGTGAAAGCTCTACCGAAGCTTAAAAATTAAAACAAAAATATTATATTTTGCATGTCGTATTTCTTATAAAAAAAAAAACATACGGAAGGATGTTTTATCTTCATAATTTCTTTTTACATTTACATTTTTATTTAAATACAAATATAAAAAAACTAAAATAAAAAACAAAATAAAATTAGAAGTTAAAAATAAAACAAATTCATGATGAAAATTTCAAGAAAAATAAATATTTATTTAAATTAGAATTAAAACCAAAATCACAGTCAAAGTCATAGTCAGAGTCAAAGTCAAAGTCAAAGCCAAAATCAAAGTCAAAGTCAAAGTCAAAGTCAAAGTCGAAGTCAAAGTCAAAGTCAAAGTCAAACTCAAACTCAAACTCAAACTCAAAGTCAAAGTCAAAGTCAAAGTCAAAGTCAAAGTCAAAGTCAAAGTCAAAGTCAAAGTCGAAGTCAAAATCAAAGTCAAAGTCAGAGTCAATGTCAAAGTCAAAGTCAAAGTCAAAGCCAAAATCAAAGTCAAAGTCCAAGTCCAAGTCAAAGTCAAAATCAAAGTCAAAGTTAAAGTTAAAGTCAAATTCAAATTCAAATTCAAATTCAAATTCAAATTCAAATTCAAATTCAAATTTAAATTCAAATTCAATTTTGAATATAAAATAAAATTCAAAATCAACATCAACAGAATATCAACGTCAACATCAACATCAACATCAACATCATCAACATCATCAACATCATCAACATCATCAACATCATCAACATCATCAACATCATCAACATCATCAACATCATCAACATCATCAACATCATCAACATCATCAACATCATCATCATCAACATCATCAACATCATCAACATCATCAACATCATCAACATCATCAACATCATCAACATCATCAACATCATCAACGTCATCAACGTCATCAACATCATCAACATCATCAACATCATCAACATCATCAACATCATCAACATCATCAACATCATCAACATCATCAACATCATCAACATCATCAACATCATCAACACCATCAACATCATCAACATCAATATCAATATGAACATCATCAACATCAACAAATTTTCGATCGGATTTAGGTCCGGCGATTGAGCTGGCCAAGTCATAAGTTCCACATTATTGTCCCAAAACCATTTCTTTGCTAGACCCGAAGTGTATTTCGGATCGTTATCTTGCTGAAATTGCAATTTCCGATAGCATATCCCAGTTAGCATTTGGAAGCATTCCTCCAAGATACGAACGTAAAAATTTTTGTGCATTATTTGTTTGATTAAATATAAAGGCCCAACATCATGCCAGGAAAAACATCCCCACACCATTATATTGCCACTTCCATGTTTGATTGCTTTTGTGGTATAGCGAGGGTTATATTCGGTATTTCCTGGAAGTCTTAGCCAAGTTTTTCCTTCAGTTCCAATTAAATTATTTATTGTTTTTTTTTCAAACCATAAAAAGTTGTGCCATTTTTTTTCATTAACTGGGCAGTCCCAATCTGAGTGCGATTTTGGGAATGCTGATTGGTTGTTCCCTGTATATCGTATTAAGCATTAGGTATTTTCGTGATTACCTTTCGAAAGGATTTTTTGTCACCAAACCACGTATAACAGTTTTGATAGAAACTGGAACTCATTAATCAGCTTGTATGACTGCAGCAGGCTTAAAAGGATCCCGACTTGATACCAGTTTGATATGGATATCATCTTTTGCAGTTGTTTTTTTACCCCTTTTTAATTGCTAAGAAATTCGGAATGTATGAGAGGTGCGACTTCTTTTTTGACTAATGTCCACTATTATTTCTAGTTATACTATATTACCGAGTTGAGTCACAGAAAGCTTTTGAAAAAGTGAATTTTTGAATTTATAGCTTTCTACGTCACTCGACAACAGACATAAGTATATGAAAAGTGTACTAAAGTGTATTTTGTACATAAATTTCCTTTGCAAAATTTACACCCTAAATTTGAAAAAATTTTTAAAAATAAATGACATGTTCGTTTTTGAGTATTTCTTTTGAATTTTGGTTCTTTTAACAAAGATGGATGTACGCTGCATTTTATGTTGAGCACATGTTTATTTGTCAACAAGCAGGCAGAGGAACAGACAGACAAACAAGAACATGTTTGCAACAATGTTGTTGTTGTCGTTTTAAAAATTGCTTTTTCAGCTCCGTGCTTATTGCATGCAGACTTACTGACAGATGACGGCACACGTGTGAGTGACAAAGTGGAGTAAGTGGATGAGTGAGTTAGCGAGTAGAATGACTGAGTGGAATGAGTGAGTGCGTGCAAGTCAAGTAGTTTGATTGAGTTTATGCTCCGTTGGGGAAAACAAGGAATTGTAATTTGCATTTATATTTTATGGTATTTTCAAAAAAAACATTTCTGGGATGCAGAAAACAATAAAAACAAACATGAAGAAAAGCATTTAAAACAAAATTGCCATAAACAAGGCTATAAAAACTTTAAAATAAGATGAACTGCTTGTGTTTATGTCAAGATACAAATGGTTAATTTGACATTAAATTTTAAATTTCGTTCGAAGAGAGTTTACTGTGAGTACAAACTAGGAGAAATCTGGAAGTAAATTTTTTTCTTATCGAAAAATAAATCAGCTGGTTAGTAAAGTCGAATGAAAATATTTGAGTTTTGTTTTTTTTAAATGAGATTTGACCTGAAATACTTGACTTTTCATGCTATCAGGAGCACATCAATTAGATTTCACGACAGCTGGAACGAACTCAGTACTGTGAAAAGATATAAAATTTCACTTGATTCTCTTTCCTACTTAACGACTGACCAGTCAAAGCTTTAGCTGTAGCTTCGAAAGATTTTTTATGGGAAAATTTCGGAAAAGTGTTAACGTTTAAAGTAGTCGTCATTTTCGAAAGCTTACTGTATGTGAAAAAATGTTGTCATGACAATATTTTGCTTTCATAAAAGAAGAAAAATATAGGAAAAACATCGGTTAACTGTTGACAGTGCCTGGCAGCAAATTTTCACGCTTCACATGAGCCATTTACATCTGCAAAGAGGGTGTAACGCATGTCAACAAATAGAAATAGCAGGCGAAAATATAACAACACAAGCAGAACGAATTGAACAATCAGACAGATGGATATATGAACGAACGAACAGACGGACAGACAGACGTGCGTGATGATAACAAATTTGTTGCTTGTCATGTGATGTTTTTCTTTTTAGAAATCCTTTTGTTTTTCTGCTATAAGTGTGTAAGTTTGAAGGCGTGCTTCTCTGTCCATTCGATTGAGCACATATGCAGGCCAAGCATTCAAAATAGTTTATAAGGGACATGGTTTTTGATGAAGGCTCGTGTCAGAGTCCAGGGATTTTGAACACAGGCCAGCAGAAAAAGTTGTAAAAATGCTTTGAAAAAATGTGAGAGAACTTTTGTTTGACCATAAAGAGCAACTCATTCAATTGACATGCCTTTAAAATGTTGAAAATAACTACGGTTGTTTTTTCTCAGCGCACTTTTGCTAGAACCTTTATTTCCCTGGCAAATACTATTAAATTTCTTTAAGAAACATCTTGCGTGAAAACACTAAAATCAAACACACACGTTTAAACGCACACATACACACACCAACACTAACGCACACACACTATTGCAAACACACGCTTAAAGTCACTCACATGCGTTTCCGTTTGGAACTGATAAAAGACTGTTGAATACTACCAGCATTAGACGAATTTTCAAGATGCCACTCGAGTGGAGAAAAATACACTCGCTGGCATTTAAGTAGGTTTGACTTTTGTCGTTGTTGTTTTTATTGTTGATGGGGTGTTTTTTGTGATTTTTAGACGTAGCATGACGTCTGCTACTACTTTGCTTTGTGTATTCTTCGTGTTGTTGTTGTACTACTACTACTACTTATCCTGTTCTTATCAGCTGTTAGTTGTATTTATATTTCTTTTTTTTTTCTCTCTGTTTGGCAGACATTCACTGCATTGCGTATTTCTTATTTTTTAACAACAAGAAGTTGATTTAATTTGTTACATTTTAATTACGTTTATATTACTTATCATTTCATTCATTTTTAGACTTGACAATAAAAAAAAACCTATTGAATTTTTTTTGTTAGAACTATGAATCACATCAATTGAAATACTGCGACATTGTATGGCCACACGTTAGCGACGCAATCGTCATCATATTTTTTATGCAAAATTTTAAAATTACTTTTTTTTTTTAAGGTCTTCAATTGGAATCAATCACATGTTCTTGTTTAGGCAGACATGTTTTGATATAATTTTTCTTTTTTGCATGAACATTTATTCAATATGGAAAAAATACTTAATTTGTACGGGGTCATAAAGAACATAAAAGTCATACAAAAATGTTAAATAAAAATAACATTTGAAATGTTATTAAAAAATTACAAAATTTAATTAAAAAAATTAAATTAAAAATTTTCCAAACTGGATTTTTAGCAATAAATCAATTTACAGTACACATCTCTAACTACAGAACTAATTTTGTTTTCATCAGCATCTTCTTTTACTAGTAAAATACCGTTACGACTGTTTTTATGTTTCTTATTTTTATGTTTGCGCCTACAGCAGCAACTAAAAAGTACTATGATAATTTTTAGTTGCGTCAATGCTATGAAGAACAACTGATAAACCATAGCAAACATTCTCCTACATGGAGTTCCTTCAGTGTGGAACTCAATTTTTACATAAATAGTTTTTTGCCTCTCTTGAAAATTTGAGTTTTTTGAGTTGTTTTGAGACCGTTTTGTATTTCGTGTGCGATATGTACAGCGATGCTCTATTAAATAAAAGTGCTTGCTTCATATTCAGATAAAACGTTCTTCGAGCAGTTTTTCAGATATATACAAATATGTTTATACAGAAAAACATACGGAATATTTGTTATTTGAGAACAAGAAGTTACAAGAAATACATGAGTTAAAAGAAATTGTGCTTCAAATGAAGAGGGAAAAACAAAAAGTCTTCAATCAAAGTTGTTCTATTAATCGGGAAAATAGTCCAGAGACTAAAAAAAAATTGATTTTTCAATAATATTTCCTGAGAAAGCGTTTGATTTACTAACGTAAAAATTATGCTTAGTGCTCTAACATGTTTTGGTTCACGACTGAACGTGCTCACTGTGAACGAACTACTGAACGCACTCACTTTGTTTTGACATTTAGCATTTATGATTCTTTTTGCGGAAACAGTTTTCGGTGGCAGTTGTTTATAATCATAGAATGGGGCTCGCTCGAAAATCGTGTTGTTACAGTTGGTCTTAAAAAAATGTGGCTTGGAAAGAGGCGATATCTTTCGGACCTTGCGACCACTCGGAGTCACTCGTAATTTAGTGTATAGTACTGTGAAGTTGTTTGAGGATAATGGTGGAATAATCGAGCATCCAAAATCCAGACGTCCGGGTGTTATAAGAGGATCACGAGCTATCAAGGCGGTAAAGTCTCGAATCAAGCGAAAGCAGAAAATCTTGTCGCGGGAGATGAATATCTCAGCGCAATCGATCTCTCGCATTTTTAAATATGACTCGGGGCTCAGAGCATACAAAAGACACACTGCGCACCTTCTCACAGTAGCAACAAAAGGAACATTAAAGGAACAACAAAAGTCAACAAAAATCGAAACTGTTACTTTTCAAGCACGCGGATAATGCCCACAGACGAATTCTGTTTACTGGCGAAGAAAGTTTCGCCATAAACGAATCGTTAAATAAACAGAATAATAAAGTGTATGCTCTGTCATCACGACATGCTGAAGAACTTGTTCCGAAAGTTCAGAGAGGTCACCACCCAGATTAGTAGGTTTTGACTTTAATTTCATATTTTGTATTTGTAAAAATAATTATTTTTTTTAAGCTGTTTTTCTCTGCGAGCTCCTCTAAATAAAGCCTTGCGGTGAGCATGATATCTCTGCACTGAATCATCTAAAATGAAAAAACCAAAAGAAAAAATTAGTAAAAATTAAAACATGAAGTATTATCTAGTATGTAATGGAAGGAATAAGCAAAATATTAATTTTTGACAAAATCACGGTTTCTGGAGGCAGATTTTGTTTTCGTTTGTTACTCATACATTGTGGCCTCTCTTCTTACTAAATTGTGTTTATGTCCAAAGCTTAGTTACTGAATTAAGGTATTTTTAAAATCGACTAAGAACAAAAAAGGGTATTCTTTTCGAAGTTGATTACGGTCATTATGAAATTTGTATAAAAGGCGGTTTAATAGGGATTCTAATTGAAATCTTTGTGGTCTTTTCAGTCTAATTAAAATAGTTGTATTTATAAAATGAAACTTTACCATTTTAACTAACGACTATTTACATTTTTTTTTTTGTGTCGCGACGTTACTTTTTACCTCGCAGGTTTCAAAAAAAGCTAAAAAGGCATTTTTCCAAAATGCATCGGCCTTAAACAAGGATTTGAAGAAGGATATTGAAAATTACTAAAACAAGTTGTACACTAAGGGAAAAAAATATTAAATTTATCCAAAAACTTTTTTAATTTATCCAAAAAGCGAGTCATTTTTGCACCAATAACGCATTTACTTAAACCGACTACGTAAATATTTAAAATTTATTTAAATACTTTTTTATTAAATAAAATATTAAAATATTTAAAATAAAATTAATAAAAAATATATTAAAATTATGCACGAATATATTTAAATATCTTTCAAATATTTACTATTTGAAAATAAAACTATCGCATTTAAAGAAAATTTATATAAAAATATTGATTTTAAAAACAACATATTTAAGTTGAAGAGGAGGAAGAAACGAGGAAGAAAAGAGGAAGAAAAGAAGAAGAAAAGAAGAAGAAAAGAGGAAGAAAAAGTAAGAGAAAGTATGAAGCAAATATGCAGGTAAGTGACAACCGTTGCAAGATATTTTTGAGAAAATATCGAGTTGTCACTCCACCCTACATAAATTCATCATCGCACACATCACACATCGCAATCACAAATCATATTGACCAAACGTGCATTATATATTATCCTTGTAACACAAACTAAACGAGAACTATAAGAACCTGCAACGGCAAGAAATAACTGCAGGAACAGAGTGCGACGCTGCTGCTGCTTGGCGGCTGCTTGGCCGCTGTATGGAATGTGTGTGTAGGTGTGTGGTATAAATAAAATTCAAATACGGGAAAAAAACAAGTTGTAAGGAAAACATTTGATTTATCCACGTAAATATTTAAATAAAATTTATACTGAGGCGTGGATAATGCTAATATGCGTTATTTCCCTTAGTGTAGAATAAAATAACTAGGACACAAGTTTGAACAAAAATTGAAACACGAATAACGATTGGGATTAGAACATATATGTGGGTCAGGGCTAGGACAAGGATTAAGTCAAGGCATTTGCTTAATCTTTCCTTGCAAGGAAGGTCTGGGAAAGACACAAAAAGACATCTCCTACTTCTAATACCATCGTTTAATTCCAACAAATGGTTTAATTCTGAATGGTTTTGGCATTGTGTGCTGGTGCAGAATTATATTGAAAATCCCATCTCTGACCATTAAAAAATGTACTAATTAGGCGCTTTACCACACCCTCTAAGACATAATTTTAATACAGTTTTATACCGGTTTTTAGCCCTTTTCACAGAAATGCAAAGATGTGTTACTTTGATGAGACAGTCCCCACCAAACCATAATCGAAGCAGGATGATGACCTTTTTGAACCCTGAAAGTAGCATTTTTAGCTTCTTTGGATGTTCTTGGGTATATTTTACCCTTTTAGTTAACATTTTAAACCGTAAACATGTTTTCATCTGTAAAAAGAATGATTTCGTGACCATTTTCTGCGTGACACTGAAAAAGTCGCTTACATCTTTCGAGCCAAATTTTTTTTTATTGTGGCGGTAATAGATGAGATTTTGACCGTCGAAAGACTTTCATAGGTAGATCCTCTTGAATTATTCTTGACATGGATATATCTAGATGATATATACATTTCTCTAGCAATACTTTTCTGTTTCCTGAGGGGATTTCGACGAATTTGTTCTCGCACAGCTTTTTATGACCTAACCTTCTTTCCACTTCTTTCCATCAGCTACCCTATATGAACATTCTAGTTATTTTGAGGATTTTAATAACTCAAAAACTTGACTTGTACTTTTCCCGCACTTTTTCAGCGCTATTATAGCGATACGAAATTTTTTTTTTTTTGACGCCCCACTCCTTGATTTCTATCAAAAGCTAAATTCGAACAAAATTGCAATTGTTTTCCTTGTATGAGCATTTACTAAACAAAAAGATAACTGTACCATTTTAAGTATTATTTTATTAAGTTGGATGCAAAACCTTTCGTAACAGAACTTAAGGCAAGCATATGATTTATATTTGATTTTCGAATAGAGTTTAAATTAAGAGTCAATTATATAATTTGAATGCAATCTTATACAATTCAAATAGTTTGAGTAGTTAATAACCATTTAATCAGAGTGCATTAAGTCTTCCAAAAGATTTTTTGTCCACTTTTTAGTATCATACATTTAATATAAACATATTATTTTTTTCTTTAATGTAAAAATGTAAAATGTAAATGAGTTACTTCTCAAATAAAATCAGTAAAGTTGCCTTATCCACAACACTCGTCACAACTTAAAAAAAAAAAGAAATTCTTGCCATATTTATTTATAGAAAAACAAAAAATGCTTCCATACAAAAAATGCTACATACAAATCATGTGCTACATGTGCTTCACGCAGCACATTTTTAGCCATTACTACGAAAAATGAACAGTAAGTTATGAGCAAAAAATTATAGCAGCAAAATGTGCTTCAAAGAACATTTTTCGTTCTTTTATCAAGCTACCAAACGTGATGGTGCTGTGATTTGGCATAAATTCGACCAAATTGTGATACTTTGTCACATTTTTGTGCAGAGGTGTTATGGTTTTTATTTTTATTTCGACACAAAGCCCAAGCTGTTTGGTCATATTTCGGTGATAAGCCAAAAGCTGATTATTCACGTGGGTTTAACAAAAAAAAAAAATAAATAAATATGTGATTTTAATACTTTTATTATTTTTTATGATAAGCATTACTTTTATGTTGGGGCGATATATAAAATCGTGAAATTAATATTACTTGGCAATAAAAAATTATCAGAAGCTAATTGAAGGCAATGCAAAGCTGATACGAAGAGAATATTGACACGTACAGCAATGGATTAAAATAAAAATTAAAAAGGCTGCGCTATCAATCTCAAGGTTTATCCATTTCGGGTTTCGGAAAGTGCAGTCCTGGCATTTGATAACTCTCAAATTTTCATGTGATCCAAACTGATTTTTTGTAGTTAAAGGTTTGGCATTTTATAATATGGAAGGTTTTGCCACCGAACAACGCGTTAAAAGTGTTAAATTATTCAAATTTCTTTCAGCGATGGGAACCATTTCAAAATAGCCGTATATGGTGCTCTGAGAATCCCCAGGCTATTGTCGAGAAGCGTTTGCATCCGCAAAAAATTAGTGTCTGGTATTTATTTTGGTCTGGTGGTGTCATTGGTCCGTATTTTTTTAAAAACGATAAAAAACCAATAATTGCAGTCAATTCTGAGCGATAAAAATGCGTACAGTTGTGTTCATAAAAATAGCAGCACCATGCCTGAGTTTATTTCATACTAACGACAGATAAGCAATTATTTATTTAGAAATAATATTATTTATAAATTTATTAATTTAATTCATTTCATTCAGTTATTAAGAAAAATAGGCCGAGAAGAAAGCAATATTGTTAAAAAGTTCTGGAAGGAAGGGAAAACTTATCGGGAAATTGAAAAAATCGTCGGTTGAACTTCCAAAATGATTTCAAATGTCCTAAAATGGCAAAACAAACGCGAAATACAATGCAAAAACGTGTAATGAGCATCCGCATAGATCGAAAAATAGTGCAAATGGCAAAGCAGGATCCGCAAATCAGTTCTAAGAAATAAAAGAGAATCTTAAATAGTCTATTAGCTCAGTGACAATAAGAAGGCGTTTACTGGAAGCTAAGCAAGCCTCACGTAGCCCCCGAAAAATACTATTACTGACAAAAAATATATTATTAAAAAAACTATCTTTCGCTAAAGCACACGTGGAGTCGAAAAATGGCGAATCATTTTTTCGAGCGAAGAGAGCAAAATAGTTCTTTATGGATCAAAAAGTCGTCGGCAATACGTGAGAAGTCCAGTTAATGCTGCTTATGATCCAAAATACATACATCGTTTAAAGCAGTAAGACATAGTGGCGCTAAACTTATGGTTTAGGCATGTTTCTTATACCATTGCGTTGGGCCCATATATCCGATATCCGGAATCATGGATTAGTTTCTTTGCATTTAGATACTTGAAAAATCTATGCATCCATTGAGGACAATATGCCTCTGAATAGTGCATATCAGCAGGATAATGACCCGAAGCGCACAAGTATGCGGGCCCACAAATGGTTTAGGAAGAAAAAAGTCGACTGAAGGGATTGGCCGGCTCAGTCTCCGGACCTAAATCCAATAGAAAACTTTCAGGAAGACATAAAAAATGCAGCGAATCCAAAAAAATATAGTAATAAGCTCTGGTAAATAGCAAATGAGTCCTGGTATGCAATACCGATTGAAAGATGTGAGAACTTGGTCAATTCTATGCAATGCAGATTTATCACAGTCATTCAAAATTGCTTCAATGGGATATCCTACCCCACCCGCCGTTTTCACCATCACACGGAGCGACTCCCACTTATTTCGGTCGATTGCTCATGGCCAGGTGGATCAGCACTTCACTTCCTACGAAGAAACGAAAAATTGGATCGATAATTGGATCGCATCAAAAAAAGACGAAGTTTTTTCGACGGGGAATTGATATGCTGCCTGAAAGATGGGAGAAAGTCGTTGGAAAAGATGGACAGTACTTTGAGTAATATAACACAGTACAACTCGAAAAAAATAACCATATTCGGACACCACTACGTGATAAAAGACTAAAAAAAAAAGACCCGTGTCTCCCAATTTTTCTCAAAGTCATGCACTTTTTTGTTTATGGGCCGCCAAAGATTTGGGGCCTCGGTATCATTTTCGCAAAAAAGTGATCATTTTCTCGGGCTCATATCTTGCAAACCGTTCAGAATTTCGATTTAATCTCTGAGGCAAAGTTGTAGCTCTTGTCATAAAGAACAAAAATTGCGAACATATAAAATCAAAAAAACTTCACCTTCCAGATCAAAATCGCCAAAAACTTAAAAAAATTCGATTTTTTTTTACCTTTTTTCCCGTGTTCAGGTCCATAGGTAGCAAACCGTTCAAAATTCAAGGAAACAATCAACTACAAAAATTTACCTAAGATCTCAATAAACAAATTTCTAGAACATATAAACTTCCTAGAGATGATTGGCGCCTCGGTAGTCGAGTAGGTAGCGTGCTCGACTGCTATCCCAGAGGTCCCGGGTTCGATTCCCGGCCAGGCCATGGTCCTTCGCTTTAAAAACCTTTCTAAATTTTCTTTTCCTCTTTCCTAAATCAACTGAAACAAATTTACCACTGAAAAAATTAATATTTACCACTTGAAATGAAATTATTGAAATGTATTTATCACCAATGTTTACGACTTGAAATGAAACTATTTAAACTATTGAACTTATTGAAACTATTGAAACTATTGAAAATGTATCTATGAATAATTTAATATAAGTAGTCTGTAAGAGTTGATCTCTGTTAGATGAAATAAATAAATAAATAAATGATTCTTAACACTGTTTAGGTAGCACGCAAAAGTGAAAAAAGTGACGCGGTGAAAGTTATATAAAGTGCTACAACATAATTCGTACACAACAGTGGCAACTGACAGTTTCAGTATGCAGTGTGAAAAAATACAACAACATAGACTGAATAATGCACCTTTAATTGACAATACTCAAGACATCTTGCTGCCACCGCTCCACATAAAATTGGGAATTGTTAAAAAATTCATCGAAGTGGCCGTTGTAAATTGTCCAAACGCATTCGACTATTTGAAAAGCGTTTTCCCAAAGCGTAGCGATGAAAAAATTAAAAAAGGTATTGTAGTAAATTTAAAACGAATTTATGTTCACCTAATTGTACTATTTACACTATGTTAATGTTTTCTTTTCTGTCTTTATTTTTTGTTTTCATTTAACAGGCGTACTTAATGGCCTTGACATTAGAAAGCTATTCAAGAGCAACTTTGATTCATCGCTTGATGAAAATCATTCAATGGCATGGATTTACCTTTAGCGTGTATGCACCAGAGTCTTGGGAGGAGATCGAGACGCGGAACCGGAAGCAAGAGAATGGGTGAAAGAAATGCTGCATTATTTTGAGATAATCGGCGCATCGATGACATTAAAGCTGCATTTTCTTCATTTTCATTTTGACGATTTTATCAAACAACTCCCTACTGAATCCGATGAGCAAGGAGAACGGTTTCACCAAACCACAATGCCCATGGAAAAACGGTACAAAGGCAAAAACCTCGACGCATTGCTTGCAGAGGTATGTTGGTGGAGTCACAAGATCACCCTGTATAATGTTAATGAAGTATTTGAAGAAGAAAGAGCTGATGATGGAGGGCAGTCTGGAAGCAACGTGCCTGTGGACACCATAAGTTATGAATCAGAGTCAGATTCGGACGATTCGGACGACGATTTGGATCCACAACTTAAGAGAGCGCGATTTGCAAGTGCAGGGCCATCAACATTATAAACATAATACGAATTTTATTATGTATTTTAATATTTTTAATATTTTTTAATATTTTTGTAATAGATAGCATAGTATCTCAATGTTGAAGTAAATAAAAAACAAATGAAATTAAAAAACGGTGTTAAGAATAATTGCCAGGAAGTTTATATGTTCTAGAAATTTGTTTATTGAGATCTTAGGTAAATTTTAGTAGTTGATTGTTTCCTTGAATTTTGAACGGTTTGCTACCTATGGACCTGAACACGGGAAAAAAGGTAAAAAAAATCGAATTTTTTTAAGTTTTTTGCGATTTTGATCTGAAAAGTGAAGTTTTTTTGATTTTATATGTTCGCAATTTTTGTTCTTTATGACAAGAGCTACAACTTTGCGTCAGAGAGTAAATCAAAATTCTGAACGGTTTGCAAGATATGAGCCCGAGAAAATGATCACTTTTTTGCGAAAATGATACCGAGGCCCCAAATCTTTGGCGGCCCATAAACAAAAAAGTGCATGACTTTGGGAAAAATTGGGAGACATGGGTCTTTTTTTTTTTAGTCTTTTATCACGTAGTGGAGTCCGTATATGGTTATTTTGCCATGACTTAAAAAATTACACACAGTGTAATGTAATACATATCAATACGTCGATTCGACGTTGATGTATATATTTTCAATATGTATTAAAAATATGATTACCTCTCTAGGGTTAAAACAGGATACTGCTATTTTTATGAACACAACTGTATGTTAACCGATTTTTTGGCGAAAAATTTAATTTATTGATATGAACGATATGTAGTTTCAACAAGATACGCCCATAAGCAACAACACATAACACAACAGCAATAATGGCTTTGTTGCAACAGAAATTACCAGGACGACTTATTTCGGAATTTGGCGATGTCAATTGGCTTTCGAGATCGTGCGATTTGACGCCTCTGGCCTTTTTTTATGGGACTACACAAAAGATCATGTTTATGTGAATAAACCTCAAACTCTTGAGCAATTAAAAACCAACATTTATAAAGTCATGGCTGATCTAGTGCCCGAGTTTGGCACAAAAATCATCAAAAATTGTCACAAAAGAATTGAGGCCTAAAAAAACTCCTGTGGAGGACATATAAACGATATTGTATTCCACCTTAATGGCAGAGTCAAAGAATATAAGGAAATAAAATATTTTTTTTATTGAAATTTAGATTTTTAGGACCGTATTGTTCACCTTTGGATATCTTCAACCAGTGGGTAAAGTACTAGATTTTAGGTAGTTTCAGATAGCAACAATCCAGCAAATATCCACTGGTTAAAGATATCCGGAGGTGCACAATACGGCCTTTAGTGCGTTTTTTTTTTAAACTTTACTTTCTTGCTTTAAAATCGTTTGAGTAATGTTAAGACTAGTGCTTACCCAGTAATTTTAGCGTTTTTACTAAATTAAGGTGTTTTTTGTTAAATTAAGATAAATTTCACTAAAAACATGTTAAATATGAAAAAACTTACGCTGTCAACTAAAAACAACTGCTTGCAACAAGACATATCTTCGCAAGAATGAGCAAAAAAAAAGAAAGAAAATTTGTAACATTTCAGCAAATTTCATCTTTTTGACAGTTGGAATTTTGTTGGGAAAAAAAGACGTAAAAACTAGACATGTTTTGTGCAGCGAAAAGAGATGAACAAATTTAGAGAAAAGTGCAGGGTTTCATGAGCAGAAAACTTTACGCTATAAAGCGTAAAGGAAAAATAAAAAACCAAAACTTAGGCAAAAATGTTTGATTGCCGCAGGATGAGCACATTTTTGTGGCAGAGTAAACTGCTAATTTCGATTATTTATGAATAAGTCGGCAACAGAAGCAGGTTATAACACGGAAGAGAAAAGTTAAAAGTTTTCTTAGTTGGGTATGAGTGTCAAAAACTGTAAGTTTATAGCTTATAAAAGAATATTTTCTATGTAGCTATGACAACAATATAAAAATAGTTAATATATTAGTTTTAGTGCTTTAACAGTTAAGGTTAGTTATTTAGTTTTTTATGAACGCTTTGGCTCAATTCCAATTCCAAAGGTTGTTGGTGAACAATATGAATGAAAGGCTTATTTACACACTTCTAAACTCATTTTGAAAGAGCTATACTAAAGTGATTACAAGGTAAGCTCAAACAGCAGGCATGCCGTAGTTATGCCAAGAGCAGTTGTGCAGTTGTGTCATCAAAGCACCTTTTTACTCCATCCATCGGCACCGCAAGCCAGTTTATTCAATATTAATTTGCATTCCAGCTGATTTTATATAGAGCAATAAAATAACAAAAAAAATAGAGAAATAAACATAAAATTTACTTATCTAATTAACAATAACGCATTTATTATATAACTATAAATAGATATTTGAGCCATTAACATTTAAGCTGGCTGGCAACCCTTTCGATAAAGCGCTGCACTCAGCACATTTCAATGCCATACAATTTTTGCTGGTCAAAGCTAGCAGCCACCGGCACGACGCACACAATTTGTTGTTAGAAAGAGAGTGTTGATAGTTGTGTAAGCAAGAGCAGCAAAGAGAAAGTGCAGCAGGCGCAGCACTCAAAAACACACACAACACACATAGACACACCTAATCCAACAACCACGCAGCGAAAATGAAGACATGCAATTATTACATAAACTAGAAAACAAAATAAAGCTGCAGAAGAAGAAGAAGCCTCTGTCGACTCGACTGGCTCGTGAAGACTCTCAAAATTGTCAAACATCAAAAATGCAGCTAAGCAGAAAACGAAGTAGCAAAGTTTAAAAAACGTAAATGGGGGTATATTAATTTTGTCACTCCGTTTGTAACGCCCATAAGGAGGCGTGGTAGGTATAGAAAAGTATATATATTATTGATCAGCATCACCACCCGAGTTGATTTAGCCATGTCCATCTGTCTGTCCGTCTGTCCGTCTGTCCGTTTGTCCGTCTGTCGTCACGATAACAGCCGTAATTTTCAAGCTATCATCACGAAATTCAATATTTAAGCTTTTATCTAAAAAACTAAGGTCAAGTTCGAAAATGAGCCAAATCGGATGAAAACCACGCCTACCTCCCATACAAAGTGCCTTTATCAAAACGATAAAATCTCTTAGAATTCCACAAAAATTAATATATGGACTTGAAATTTCGCATATGAGCGATTTTCACTTTCCGATATTTAAAGTGCACTCTAGGTATGAAATTCAACCAAATCGGATAAAAACCACGCCTACCTCCCATACAAAGTGACTTCATCAAAAAGGTAAAATCTCTTTAAATTCCACAAAAAAATAATATATGGACTTGAAATTTTGCTTATTGACTTTGATATATAACATGCACTTTTTGTATAAAATTCAACCAAATCGAGTGAAAACCACACCCACCCCCCATACAAAGTGATTTTATAAAAAATGAAAGCGAATATTTTCTGTTAAAACTATGTAGTTATAACAAAAATGTTTTATACAAATAAACATTTTATTGACGGCTTAAGACTTTGAATATACTTCGGTTCGGACGTGGGGGTATTTCAACTTCGGCCCAGTCGAAGATCATTTCTTACTAGTTTTTTTTTAATTTGGCTTTAATAATTCTTTAAAAGTACTTCTTTTTTTTAATTTTCAACTAAACCAAAGCAGAATTATATCCACAACAAAAGTTGCGTTCATCTCGTTCAAAAACCTACTTAATTTTGGGTTTCCTTTCTGGCTTTGACATATTGTTGATATTAAACCATGTTCTGAACTAAACAATTCACAGATGCAGGGTGGAACAAATACAGGCATTTGTATAAATCATTAGTTGTTTTGGCACTGACTGCTTTTTCCACTCAAAATCTTAACTGCCAGTCTGTATTATGCCTGTGAGTGAGTTCTGTGTTGTCCCAAACTGCGTTTATAGACATTTTTAATAAAAGTTTTGACCGAAATGAAACATCCACTACGCGTTTTGTACGCAATTTTGTGGAAGAAGTTCGTCAGTAAACACACTCATGTCGTCGTTCGGTTCCTCACGATTCGATTTTGGCTTCTGATGTCGAGAATGTGTGACTCAATCCAGAAACATCAACTCGCCATTGATCTCAGTAATTTAGCATTTCACACACAAACTTGATGAATTTTACACCAAGATCTCGGATAATTCACTTACAAGGTCCAATTCCCAGTACAATTCCCAGTCCAATTCCCAACTTTGTTATCGCTGCTCAGTTTTGATCTTGCAGCAGCTCCAATTGGATGTCAAGTAAGGCATCCAAAAAATCATCTTTCATATCAACTCTCAAAACTAGGTTTTATCTTGGGAAAAAAATGTTGGGGTATTTTTTATAAATCATCAAAGTTGAAAGAAGTAAATTTTTGCCGATTCCGTTCTAAAACAAGCGGGATTTTTTGAAAAGCTTTTTTTTTTTGAAAATACTCTTCGGTACTCGAGTACAGTTCGAACAGGATAATAATTTATTATATTTTAACATAGTAGATCATATACAAATATCATAACTTAATTGTAACGAGAGAGGAATATATAGGGAGAGGAAGTGTAGGAACGAAGAAGGATATTTCTAAGATTAGAATTGCTAAGATAAAAATCGAATTCGGTCGTCATGTAATGGTCACACGAAGCATCCTAGGTATAGATGCATCGCATCCATAGTCGGTGCGATGAAAGTGGAAGTGGCAGAGAGGTACAGACCTAAGATTTCATGGGTTGGTATTAAGAGATATCTATCAGTGGAGCAGCAGACAGTTAATAGTTCGGTCTAGAAGTTGACGAATAAAGATTCCATCGGAGACTTTCTAGCGTTTTTAAAGAGTTTGCATGTTAATCAACATCAATCAATCAGCATAAGGAACTCCTTATTGAGATTGGGATTGAGACTGTCAGAACGGGGAAGACCTCGTAAGGCAAAACGAATGATTCTCCGCTATATGGCTTCGATTCGCATCGAATGGGTGTAATAGAAAGATATCCAGACATGGCGAGCGTATTATAAGATGTGTCGGCGACTTTCCAGCGTTTTTAAAGAGTTTGCATGTTAATCAACATCATTCAATCAGCATAAGGAGTTAGATTGGGACTGTCAAAACCGAAAAGACCTCGTAAAGCGAAACAAATGAATCTCTGCTGTACGGCTTCGATTCGCATCGAATGAGAGTAATAGAAAGGGGACCAGTCCTGGCATATTCTAAGATGGGTCTTACACAAGAGTGAGGTAAAGAGTTTTTTCAACGAATGGGTTGGAACCGATGTTTTACAAAGCCATGTGTAGAGTTTGATCTACTCATGATATGGGACCGAAAATTAAGTTCCTTGTCGTAAATAACACCCAAGGAGTTTGCTTAAGGAACTGGATTTCCTAATTTATAATAAGTTTTTGAAAGAGATTCTTGTCTATTTCGAGTATATGTTAGCTAAATTGAATAGCTTGACATTTGTTGACGTTGACTCCCAGAAAGTTTTCTTCGCACCTAGTGGGAAAACTGTTTAAATCTTGAATACGGTTAGAGTCAACGATGTTAGGTATCTATCGTTAGATTTTCATATCATCAGCATAGAAGGAAAGATTTGAGTCACTGGCTATACCATATATTAAGGGACCAAGATGACTACCTTGAGGGATACCAGAAGTGCCTGTCAAAAACTTTGATTTGGAAAGATGTCATTGACGATTTGCAAGGTAAGATTTAATCCAAGAAATAAACTGCGGCTATTACTTGAACCATCATTTGGAGGCCCTTTTTTGTGCAGAGGTATTATGAACGAATTCTTACATAACTTCGGGAGAGCTTACTGTGAAAGGAAAAGCTGGAAAAGCAACAAAAAAGGACGAGCCAACATGTTTCAACCAACCCATCAGGTCCAGGAGAGTAATTGGCCTTTAGATTTCGTAATTTTTCGTAAATTTTTGCAACAAAAATTGAGATATTATCCGTGTGAGCTTTATAAACATCCAAAGAGCTATTTTGCGGAATATGTGACAAATGATGCGATGATGATATATACAGATGATATGATATACAGATTTAAAGATACAATTTATCGAAACACAAAGCTGCTCAAGCAATGGATCAGCATTTTGTAATGCAATAATAGATGATAATAGAGTTCGATTCACAGCAATTAATAAACCACCATCATGAAGATTTTCATTTGTATTGGAGTCTCGATCTTTGAGATAGACATTATATAAATTAACTTTGGATAAAAAAATTATTCATAATAAAAATCTCCATTTCACCAGGTCTCAGTCAGAATTAAAATATCACAGACACATTGTGCGGTAGCCGGAAAATTAGTGCTAGATTGAGCTCTAAGATCTGACACATTCTGATAATAAATTTTAAGAGCCTTATTATCAGACTTTCCATCAGAACTACAAGCCGGACAAAATTTTTCCTTATTACCTTCAGCTGCATCGTCCCCAGGATAGAATGTTCTCTTAACCGATTCATGAATTCCATAAAAAATTATAATTTATGTAACATGTGGGTGACCCATATTTTATAGAATATCTTCTGTATTGATATTAGGAATGATAAAATCTTTTAGAAAAAATTATTTGTTAGGAAATTCAGTTAAAATTATTGTTACAGTGCGTTGCCTGGAATTCATGATATATAAATATTATAAAGACTCTTTTAACATTATATTATTACGTTGCACATTAATCTACTCTTTAATCATAAAAATAAACAAATTTTCTTAATGTTTAAACATTCAGTTTATTTATATTTATTTGCTTTGCATTTTTTTTTTTTAAACTTTTCACGCTTAACGCTTTTAAATAACAACCGTTGCTAATTGAGCAAAACCGAAGTAGAAATCGTCTCAAAAATACTTACCAGTTATTTATTGTAAAATGACACGACACTTTATTTCATTCTTTGACATTTTCTTTTTAAAATATTTGTAAACAAACTTCAAACGAATACAACGCAAAGAGCAAAGTATAAGGAATATCAAATATAAAGCGAATACGAAATAGTACGTACTTGTACCATTTGATTTGTATGAAATTTCATAATATTTCGTACTTCCTTGCAAAAGCGAACTCCCAATTTGGGTTTCTGAAAAGAAATTCCAGGGAATTTTTTATCCCTTAACACCTAGGACAAACTTTTTTAGCCCGGTAAGATCTCTTCAATACATGCTTCTGTTGTAGTGGCAATGCCTACTTATCGGGTGCGTTACCGTCTGTTAGGCCTCAGTAGTTTATTTGATAGACGAATCTTTAATAATATTATGTTCATTAAGGATATAACTGATGGAAAAATTTATTCTTCTAAATTGTTAGCTTTAATTCCATTTTATGTCTCGGCACGTAAATTGAGAGAGTTAAATTTCTTCTATACTCCTTATCATACAACTAATTATAAGTTTAGTTTTTTTTTTTTTTTAGTTTGAACTTATTTCTCGATGCCATTCAAATTGCAATATATTTGCGAATCAATTAGATTTTAGCGTGAATAGAAATATTTTCTTTAAACATCTTAAGGAAATTATCATGTGATTTCAAACTTTGAACTAAGATACCTTGTTAATCTAGTTATGAAGTATTGTTTAAAGTAATTTATATGGTCCTTAGCCGAATAGATGAATATGAATAAATAAAATAAATAAATAAAAAGACGGAGTAACAATAAAAGATCTAATAGAATAACTCCTTACAGCTTATTACAGCACTTAGCACCAACGAAGTAGCAGACGCATCGTCACCAGTAATACTGTGTGAAGCCAAGTAAATCCATTTAATTGGTCTCAGTTGAAATTTAAATACTTTTAAACGAAAAAAAAAAAACAAAAAAAAAAAAAAAAAAAAAAAAATGGTGTATCAATAGAAAGTGTAGGGTTGCAAAGGCGTATTATTTAACAGTTGGCCGCTGGCAGATGTCAAATATTGACAGCTGCCATTTAAAAACGCGGGCAATTTACCATGGAACGCTAAACAATAGAAGAAAGAATAGAATTTGTTGAATTTTACTACGAAAATTCGCGGTTACGATGAAAAAGTTCGAGCAAATTTTCCTCGTAATCATGTGCCTTCTGGGACGTGTGTGAACAACATAAATAAACAATTTTAACTGACTGGTTTAGTCCAAGATTGGCCCGGTTGTTCGACCGAAAATATCGACGCAGTGAAAGAATGTTTTGAAAACGACCCAAGTACCTGGTCACCATGCTCAAAAACTTGAGCTCTCCACGTTCACACTGCAGCGAATATTGTCGAAAGATTTGGCTCTACACACATTCAATGTCCAATTAACTCAAGAATTGCAGCCGACGCACCACCAGCAGCGCACCACCAGCAGCGCACCACCAGCAGCGCCGTTCCCTGATTGGGTTCTGGAAAACGTAAATGGTGACGGTGGTTTTACAAAAAAAAGAGCAATGCGTTGTTGTTCATATGTTTTCGATTCTTTCCGAAGCGCACATATTTACGTAAGCGTAAAATAAAATTGCGTGCCGCTTGAGAACGCATAGCAACGCGCACTAGTTTAGAGTGCACTGTAATGCAATCTCAACGAGTGGTTGGAGATGGAGTATACGATCCCAGACGACCTCTGCTTTCAACAGGATGGTGCCATGCAAGTTGCGAAACAATAGAGTTATTTCGCACGAAGTTCCCTGAGTAATTCCGCGTTTGAAAAATATTTGAAAGAAATTGTGTGCCATATATAATTTCTATGTGCCTTCTTTATAATACACTAGTATCGCCTGTGGAAACCACGTCACTGTTGACAACATCTCCTTAGAGGTTGTTAAGGACTTCGTCTACCTGGCATCCAGCATAAACTATTTCAATGATGTCAGTATTGAGATCAGAAGAAGGATAACTCTTACCAACAGGTGTTACTTTGAGCTGAGTAGGGAGTTGAGAAGCGGAGCCCTCTCTCGACGAAAAAAACTCACGCTCTATAAGTCACTAATCACGCCCGTCCTATTATATGCAGCACAAACCTGAACTTTGAGAAGCTCTGATGACAAGACTTTGGCAGCTTTCGAGATAAAGACCCTTCGTAAGATCTTCGGTCCAGTCTGCGTCAGTGGCATGTGCCGACTTCGATGGAACCACGAGCTTAATGAGCTGAATGAGCTGTATGCTGACATCGACATAGTTAAGCGCATTGAAATCGAGCGGCTCCGCTGGCTAGGTCATGTTGAGCGAATGGAAAATGACGCTCCAGCGAAAAAAATATTAGATTCGGTACCTGGTGAAGGTCAACGCAGAAGAGGACGTCCACATCTTTGTTGGAAAGATCAGGTGTTGGATAACCTGACTACGCTTGGTGTTTCCAACTGGCGCTTGCAAGCGCAAAACAGAAATGGCTGGCGCAATTTCATATACGAGGCTAAAACCGACCAACGGTTGTAAGCGCCAGATAAGTAAGTAAGTGTCGCCTGTGGTCGAAATTCGACCATACCAATATCGATTTTTCTTTTTTTTATTTTTATTGAAAAACGCTTGGCAAAGTTAAAAAGAATTTGGCTGTGTCGTGGGCACATCGGAAAATTTTGACGTGACAGTGTATCTTATCCCCATCCTTTCATTCGTTCCCAAAGTTGTCTACATTCATATTCTTGTATTTGTTCTAATAATTGACCTATTTCCAGTCCAAACATTTGTTTTAATCCATGTCCAAATTACTGACCTTTTCCTTGTTCAAATCCTTTTCTAGTCCTTGTCCAACTTCCTTTCTAAATCTTTGTCCTTATTGCATTCACATCTTTGTTCTATTCCTTGTTCTATTTCTTGTCCTTATACTTTTCCCAATCTTGTCCAAATATTGTTTTAGGTATGTCTCAATCTTTGTCCTTATCCTTGTCTCAGTCCTTGTCGAAGTAATCTTAGCAATTCTTTTCCTAATTCTTGTCTAATTCTATACCCTAATTTTTGTAAAAATTTGTTCCAATACTAATATCCTAATATTAATTTTAATTTAATTATTTTTGACGTACACGCAAAGAAAAAAAACGTTTATCGCCAGTTTGCCGCAAGAGAACTTCGTTTGTCGTGCTTGAAATCGTTTATTGCAAACGTTTCAACAGTTGTCATAAACGTTGAACGAAAAATAAACAAAATTTTCAGTTGTGAGAAACGAGTCATTTAGTTGCAGGAAATGAATTTCGTTTGTCATAAACGCGAGTGATTTTTAAATTGCAGCAATTGAAAACTTCGTTTTTCCCAACTGAAAATTTTGTTTATTTTTCCCTTCGTTGTATAAACATAACGCTTATAGTTTAGAGTTACTTTTTGGATAAATTGTTACTATATAAGGAAATTGGTAGTTTACTTAATACGCGGACGAAGATAGCAACAGAGGTGGAATCCATAAGAAGACGGACGGACATAATGAGAATGATTACACTGTGCGACAATTTAAGGGTCAATTGAAATAACCTCAAATATCTAAATGGTTTCTAATAGTGGATGGTCTATATATTATGCCCTCATACTCAGTTTTATCGGATTAGGTCAAATAAGAGAGAAATTCAAGGTCAAACTTCACCTTTAAGTCACAAATTTTTTCTTATAACTCTTAAACTAAATTCAAATTCTATGTAGTAACTGCATCTAAATATTTGCAATGGATGATTCTTTAAATTTTAAAACGATTTTTGCTCAAAAAGTTACGTAAGGGGTTTAATATTTTCTTCGAAAACAGGACTTTTTAAAAAAAAAATAAAATTTTCAATAGTTCATTTACTATGTATTTGTCTTCCAAAACAATCAGATTTTACTGAATTTTTGCATACACCTTAAGTAAAATAAAATAACCCACCTGTGAAAAGATCACAACCATTACATGTGTGCATCCAAAGATATTCGGTTTCAAAAATTACCAACGGTGGTAACTTCATTAATGTAAGCCCTAGCGGAAAATCATTCAAATAAAACTTATAGACCCAACAATTTTCTTCAAAATTGTCCTTAACATTTAAACCGAAAGAGTTACCGTTTTAAAGATATGCGCGTAAATGTGTAATTACAACATATATGAAAAATATATAAACTTGAGAAGAAATAGAAATAAAAAAAAATTTTTATTTTAACCGTTTTAATTTTTCATATATGTTGTAATTACACATTTACGCGCATATCTTTGAAACGGTAACTCTTTCGGTTAAAATGTTAAGGACAGTTTTAAAGAAAATTGTTGGGTCTATAAGTTTCATTTGAATGATTTTGCGCTAGGGCTTACATTAACGAAGTTACCACCGTTGGTAATCTTTGAATCCTAATATCTTTGGATGCACACATGGAATTGTTGTGATCTTTTCACAGGTGGGTTATTTAATTTTACTTAAGGTGTATGCAAAAATTCAGTAAAATCTGATTGTTTTGTAAGACAAATACATAGTAAATGAACTATTGAAAATTTTATTTTTTTTTTAAAAAGTCCTGTTTTCGAAGAAAATATTTAACCCCTTACGTAACTTTTGGAGCAAAAAATCGTCTTAAAATGTAAAGAATCATCCATTGCAAATATTTAGATGCAGTTACTACATAGAATTTTAATTTAGTTTAAGAGTTATAAGAAAAAATTTGTGACTTAAAAGTGAAGTTTGACCTTGAATTTCTCTCTTATTTGACCTAATCCGATAAAACTGAGTACGAGGGCATAATATATAGACCATCCACTATTATAAACCATTGAGATATTTGAAGTTATTTTTTCGTGTCGCACTGTGTTATTAATATAATAAATAATAATGACCGAAATAGCTTGCGGTTTATTTATATAAGATATATTTTTAAGTTGTGACAGCTGAATATTCGTTTGCGGCAAATACAGCTCGCAAACGAAGTATAGTTGGTGAATTTTTCAGTTGTGGTAAACGAAAAATTTCTTTGCGTGTAGAATACGTCATTCTTGGAAGTAAGTAGGGTGGTTGATAGTGATCAGGTGTCGGTATTTAGGTCACAATTTGAGCCTTTGGTGTGCCTAAAGTACTGATCGTACAATGTTGATGTTAGTACTTGTTGGTCTGCTTGATCCTCACTGGGAGAAAAATTCATGTTTGAACTCTCTAAATTATATAAATTTTACACAATGACATGAAATAAAAAGCCAATATTTGATGTTTTTGTTTGTTTAACTTTTCTACCTATTTATCGACGGTTTCCGGTTTTATCGACAAAACCATAAAATTTGTATGGGAGCCCCCCTAAGGAGTGGTCGGAGGGAATAGGTGTCAAAGGCAAAAATGTTCCTTTTGCAAAAGTAATGGGGGTCGGTCATACATATTAACCCTATCCGGCACTCTCTTAAAGGTCATATGCTCAGGTGTATGGAATAAATAAACAAAAACCATAAAATTTGTATGGGAGCCCCCCTAAGGAGTGGTCGGAGGGAATAGGTTTCCAAGGCAAAAATGTTCCTTTTGTAAAAGTAATGGGGATCGGTCATACATATTAACCCTCTCCGGCACTATTTTAAAGATCATATGCTCAGGTGTATGGAATAAATATTTTGCGAAATATTTTTTTAAAAAAGATGTCATCAAAAGCAAATTGAATAATTCTACGTCTTGCGTTACGACATAGTCAAAACTACTGTATCTTTTTTTATTATATTTTTACTTTTTTTTTTTTTTTGCTTTTGCATTTAGTGCACTCGGGTCCCCTTTAGGGGTTCTCTTCTACATTTTTCGTAATAAAGTCATATAGCCATTATTATTGTTGTAAAATTAAATTTTTCTTAACACTATAATTTTTGTTTTATCACATTTATCGTGGCTCATATACACTCCAAGTAACAATTCTATGCAACGCCGTTGAATGTTTGGATCTTGCATCGGCTCTCTCCGCGTTATCTAAACGGCCATGATACAATTACAAGGTAAGCTCATTTTAAGATGGCTGCTCAAATGAGAAATTTTGCAACAACAAAGCTGTAGAAGCAACAAACGTGAAACGACAAAAGCAACAACAACAATTACAAAAACTAAAAATTACCAGCTGATTTTGACAACTAGATCACCCTGCTCTCCAGTATGAGCCTACCTTATATTTGTATCATGCAAACGACATGAGTTTTTGTCTATTTTTGTTATGAGGCTATCGAAGAGAGATAAATTAAGAAAAAGCAACAAAACAACAATGCCACACAGCTCCATGGTATAATAATACAAGTTAGCATTGACAACTGCTTATTTTCTCTTCTTCAAGAAAACATCTCCTGTCAAAAACAGCTGTTTGTGAAAATGCATCTGCAGCTGCTGAGGTTATTTTTTCCACTTCAATGCTTTCATGGTTGAATAAATGAGGTTGTCGCATGGGTGAGAGCTCATAAATGTCAAATCGAAGATGACAGCTCATACAAAATCTGGAAGCGAAAATTAATCACATGTAAAGCCGATGAAGTTGTTGTTGTTGCATTTCATTGATTTTGACAATTGTAGGTACTAAGAAGAGAGTACGATCAGCCCCGAGACCATGGTAGAATTATAAGGTAGGGCCGAGTCGCTTACTGCCTTCACGCGTCAACGAAGAGTGGAGAATAAAAAAGGAGGCTAATTTTCAAAATGGCAAAGTTCGTAGAAATTTCAAATGAAATGAAAATATTATGTTTTCAAGTTGTAAATAGTGCGGATACGTATGTTAAGTTTGGATTAATTTGAGTGAAATATTGTAAAAACATTGTAAATAAATCTATAAAATGCCGCGGAAGTGTTTAATTTGAAAAAAAGCTTGTAAAAAGTTTAACCCAAAATTAACTGCGAAAAATGAACATAAAGAAACTAGAGATGAACAGCTGATTTTGACAACTAGCCCGCTTTTCGCTGCATTCTTCTCCAAGTCGGCCCTACCTTATAATTCTACCATGTCCGAGACAACTTATTTATTCAACCATGAACGCTCTCAACATTGTTTGTGCTTTCAATGGCCGATTGTGAGCGCTCTCTTTTTGCGTATATTTTTTGACAGGAGATGGTTTCCCAAGCAACTGTCAATACTAGCTTGTAATTATTAAACCCTGTAATCATGATACAATTATACAGGTAGCATTGACAAGTATAGATTTTCTCAGCAACAAGGCAACGACCATCTGTCAAAAACAGTTGTTCGTGCAACAAGAATTAAACGAATGTAAAAATAAATAAATTCCGCAAAATATGTGCGTTAAATACACAATTATAATAATGAAAGTTGTGAAAAAATTATGTGTAATATGTGTTTAACGTTTTCCAGCCGTGGTGTTTTAATAATAATTGGAAACTTCTTTAATTTCGTCCATATGCATCTGCAGCTGCTGAGGTTGCTACATTTGAACGTTTTTAACATTTTTTCTTATGTTTGCACTTAATAACACAAAGTTCACAAGTTATCTTCGTTGTAGTAATAATAATTCACTATTGATTAAATAAAATAAGCAATATTTTGTAAGAAAATGTTTGGTTATTTGCAAGCGCTGAAACATAAACAATGGCGAAAACATAAGAAATAATTGAACGCTCTCTTTCTAGACATTTTTTTGACAGATGGTCGTTGCCCAAGCAACTGTCAATACTACCTTATATTATTATACCATGCCCTGTAATTATCAGCTAGTGTCTGATTCAATCTCACATTCTTCTTGCTGTTATCATTATTTATGCAAAGATAGAAAGAGAGGGAGAGAGCAGTATTTTTTTTATATCTAATGACACAATTACGAGATAGGCTCATATTGGACAGCAGGGTGAGGTAGTTGTCAAAAGCAGCTGGAAATTTAAAATTTTTCAAACTGTTGTTGTTGCTTTTGTCATTTGACGTTTGTAGCTCCTACAGCTTTGTTGCAAAATTTTTCATGTATTATCTTGTACACCTTATTATCTTGTAATAAGGTGTATTTCCGTACTCGTTTCAAGTAAAGTTCGAGTAAAGTTGATTATCTGTCAAAATGAGAAAATTTGCCAAAAAGTACGGAAACGGCTTTGAGTTAAGTTCAAGCACAACAGCTGTTCCGTGACAATTGAAATTAAATATGAATTGAATTTGCATTTTCCTTCACTTTGCATATTTCAACTATATTTTTAATAATTTTCTAACAAATAAAATTCATTTTTTCACAACAATTTAAGTTTGACACTTTGACAATCAGCTGTTCGAAGTTCGAGATTTGTGCTTGAAGAAATTTTTCAAGTAAAGTTCAAGTAAAGTTCGATTAACAAAGAGTGACATTTTGCTTGTTCTTCTTCTCTCTCGTGGTGGAAAAATGTGTACGGAAATGCTTTCAAGTAACTTAAAGTTACTTGAAACGAGTACGGAAACAGACCCATATTATCGAAATTCCGACTCAGTTATAAAAACGCAACGTGAATTTTGTGGTGAGGTCGGTCGTCATAATGGCTTTAGTGCGCAGTCAATTCGTTACCCCGTGGAAAAGTTTGAGCTTAAGTACACTCTTTTGGACCTTAAGCCAAAAACCAAACAGAGATTTATTTATATATATATTTATTTGTTATATAAATAAGTAGAAGATTGTGCTGACGCTAGAATAAAAGCCGGGCAACCATAGAAAACGTAGTGAGTTCGCTAATTCTGCGCTGGAAATGTTGCCGTTATTGGAGCGACCACAGTCCACAAGTGTTCGACCAAGTATTAATGCATCCACAAAGATTAACTGTTAGGTGCAGTTTATGGCACGGCGGCACCTTCGGAACTTATGTCTTTCGAAATTTTCGAATTGAGGAAAGGAACACGGGCAATGTTTATCGTTATAGAGAGATGTAAACCGACCAAAGCCGATCCATATATCCGAGCTGTGGTTCCAACAAGACGGTAGTGTTCAAGGAGAAGTGGTCGAGGAGAAATTTGGATAAGCTTGAGGTTCGAGACGCTATTGCCAGAAAAACGCCGCACATATTGGACCCAGTCATCAAAAATTGGACCGTCTGCTTTCAAGAACTGCCAGCGAAGCCGAGGCGGCCACTTAAGTGATGTGCTATTCCATACATAATGGCATGAATATACAGCTGTGTTCAAAATAATAGTAGCGGTTGTTTGTCAATTATAAACAACAGTTTTGTGTTCTACCAAGTACTTTTATTAATTTTATTTTGGTTTTAACATAAATTAAATATTCTTAAAATAGTTCGGAAGACACAATTTTAAAAATAATAATGCAGATTAAAGAAAAAAATAAAAAATATTCATTAAACAAAAAATTAACTATTCAAAACAATAGTAGCAATAACTTCAAACTTCTAATATCAACTATAGATAAGGTGGAAATAAAAAATTTGATTATAAAAACATAATTTGGTCTTAATAATTTGTTGTATAACCATTATTTTTTAAAACCGCTTGACATCTGCCCTGCATGGAGGCAACTAAGCCTTGGCATCTCTTTTCGGATATGTGAATCCAAGCGTCTATAACAGTGTGCCAAAGCTGAGTATTATTGCTGGGTTCTAGTTCCGACACTTTCCTTTTAACATTTCCTCATAGGTTTTCTATGGGAATGAGGTCGGGGCATTGAGCAGGCCACGACATAACTTCAACCCCATTGACCCGAAACCATTCTCTTGCTTTTATGCTAGTATGTTTCGGGTCATTGTCCTGTTGGAAAACCCATTGGAGTGGCATATTATCCTCGACATAAGGCAACATGACATTTAGGAGAATTTCCAAGTAAATATTCTGGTACATGATTTGTTCAATTAAGTGTATTGGGCCTACACTCGGTGTGAAAAGCAGCCCCAAATCATTATTTTGGATCCGCCGTGTTTAACAGTTTTTTGGGTATATTGGGGTAGGTATTCTGTATTAGGACGTCGACGCACATATTGTCTGGAGCCCGTTCCACCAAAAAGAACAATTTTGCTTTCATCCGTCCAAAGAATGTTGCGCCACTTTTCAATAGGCCACTTAAAATCGTTTTTTTTAGCAAATTTTAATCGGGCAGCAATGTGTTTCTTGTTTGAGAGTGGAACTTTTCGGGGACTTCTTGCAAACAAATTGTTTTCGATGAATCTTTTGCGAACAGTAACAGCAGATACAGAATGTTGAAGCTCTTTTTTAATTAGTATGGATGAAGCAGAAGGGTTAGACTGGCTAAAACGCACAATACGCCTTTCATCGGCAACTGACTTTTACATTGCATTAGCAATCATTGGAGCTGTACACCCTATTATTTTTTTAATTTCTTTGTACGATTTTCCATATTGTCTGAGCTTTAAAATAAGTTCTCTCTTTTCACTGGTACAGTACTTAGCGCAACCCACTAAAAGTGAAAAAAAAAGACCTTTTATTTTCCCTAATAACATAAAAGATAATTTAAAGTTATCCTGATTCAACTTACTTTTTAAAAAAACAGCCTATTTTTAAGTTTGATTACAATTTTTTAATTTAGCTTGAACGCTTTTATTTTCGACCGAAGTTCTTCTGCGAATGATCTTCGTATTCTTTCAACAACAAACATCACTTTCTTTGTGTTTTTTTTTTCTCTTTTTACATGCGATGCAACTTTCTATGGTTTAGCAAAAAATTCTGCGTACTAGAAAAAGGAAAAAATTGCATGGAAGTAGCTCGGGCATTGGCGCTACTATTATTTTGAACACAACTGTAGCTTCAAAATAAAACAAGAATCCATTTAATATCTCACACCGTTGTTGTTTTAATTAAACTTATTTTTCTATTGTTCTTAGTTGGTCACCCTTTAGCAAGGAATAAAATTTCGCCTCGATGACTTCATAACTATTTGAGGTCTCGATTTATGGTTCAACCAAACATATTGAAAAAAACTTTCGGTCAGAACAACAGTGGGCGCCCCAGAAATCGTAATCATGACACATTGCTGTCAATTGACAAATTTTTTTTATTTATATCCTTGGCGGAATTTGATATTTGTGTCAATAACTTAATTTTTTATATATATATTTATTAATTACATTTGCTGTTAAAACAAAAATTGAGTGAACGAGGTGGCATCACTCAAAGTTTTTCTCAAAAAAAAAAAAAAACAAGCAGTGGCAGCATCCCGAAAGATCTCCGTGTAAAACAGGCTTAAATTTAACTGAAAACAAAAAAGTCAACAAACAAGCACACACACAACGCCTGGGGGGGAAAGAGAGCAACAACCAAGAAAATCAAAATAAATAAGATTTGTTTTATAATGGATAGATTGAAGGCACTTACATTACGAGTTGCAAGAGTTGTAATTGTTGTTTTAGTGAATATGACGAAATATTTCCTAATTTTATTTATCTTTCTTATACGTTTGTGTCTGCAGTTGATGCTGGTGTTGTTGTTGGTGTTTATTTAACTGCAGCAAGCAAAATTTGTAATATTTTTGTAAATTCTTATAAGATTTTTAATACATTTTTGTTTTTTTTTTGCAAAAATTTATCACCTTTGCATTAATTACTGTTGTTATTGCCTTTGTTGTTGCCGCGGCCTAATTTTGACAGTAAAACGATGCAACCAAAATAGAGAAAACCACTCAATCCAAACACACGCACACACATACACACGCGCGAATCGAATTGGATTTTTCACTGCTGTTGCACGCACCGTCAAACGCAGATCAAAAGAAATCCAAAAATAAATACGAAACAATGAAAATACAAAATAAATTCAAAAATGTTTGGCCCCACGCAGCAAACGAAATATGCAGTTATATTCGAGTTGGATATTTTTACTCATTCGGGCTAAATTTTTGCAGATAATTTTCGGAATGCAGCAGCAGCAGCCACCGCGAGTTCTGCGCCAGAAGACAGCTGATTAAAATTGCTACTTTTTTTTTCCTTCTCACTCATGCACTCTCTTTGGCTCAGTACCGTTGCTCTTCCGCTAGCCTTTTTTCGATTTTTTACACGTTTTTCTTATATTTATTAATTAAATGAATTTTTCTACTCTTTTAAAATGACAAACTATTAACTTAAACAATTAGTTTTGTAACAGTGCTTGATTAACCTCAAGTGTTTGGTCCAAAAACTTTGTTTTATTTCAATGGTTTTGTTAATTTTTCTGATGTTTTTTGCTTGTGGATTTTCGATGCCTTTCACTCGCGCACACACACGAAAATTTACGCTTTACCACCTGCAGTGGTGGAGTCTCTTTTGCAACTAAAATATTCCCCAACATTTGCAAATCTTGTTACTTCGAGTTGGAGCAGATTAAAAAAACAACACAACAAGATAGTGCGAAAGACCCAGCCGTTATGTTTAACTTGTAAAAAAGAGATGACCTATGCATCAAAACATAAGTTATGCTTAAGAGCGAATAAGCTATAGTCATGTCATAAGCTGATACATTTTTGACAGCAACATTTTAAATCAGGGATGACAAGATGCAATACTTTATACAAAGTAGTGTTTAAACACTGTACAAATTAAACACTGTTAAATTCTCTGAATTCGATTTAATTCAGTCTCCTCCAAAATTTTATAAATCTTTTGAAAACACAAACTGGGAAGAATTTCGTAGGGATGTAAGCTATCACATGTTAAGCTTGTGCCCTCCTGTGGACATGAATTTAGATAATGACCAAATAGATGATAATATTTCTCGGTTTAATGATTGTTTTAACTACGATGTGAGTAAACATTGTAGGAAAATTGAGCTGAAAAACAAATGTTTCATTATGCCTGAAAGTATTGAAAAGCTTTTTAAAATGAAATATATCAGGCAAAAAAATTTAAAAAAATTCTTTCACAGAAATGGAAATAGAAAATCCGCTGAGTACAGAGTCTTGAATTGTCAAATTAATCTGCTTAAAATCTTAATTAAAGAACAGGTTGAATTAAATCAAGCGGGAGAATTTAATAAGAGAATTGAGAACGTAAAACCTGGAGCAAAGACATTTAAAGAGGTTTTCAGATTAATCGGTAATAGAAATTCTAAAGGTTTTGATAAACTTATTGTGAATGAGAACATTTTTCATTATGAGGTTGATAAAAAATCCAAAAAGTCAGCAAGTGAGGATAATTTATCAAATTTTTTGATAAAAAAATTACCGTTTTCAACGATCGAGATTTTGGTTATAATATTCAACAACTATCTTAAAAATGGATATTTCCCCAAGGTTTGGAAATTAACTAAAATCTATCCTCTAATTAAAAAACCAAATAGCTATCATATTGACAACTCTCGCCCAATATCTATGCTGTCTAACATTGGAAAACTATTTGAAAGGGTAATCAAAATTTATTAAGAAAATTCGTTTGATCAGAATCTAATCCCAGATTACCAATTTGGGTTTAAACGTGGTCACTCGTCTGTAGACGCGCTTTTTAGAAATCAAAAATGTACTGTAGCCGTGTCGTTAGACATTGAAAAGGTCTCGAGCTAATCAATACGGTATTCTACTTAAATGGGTTAATCTGAGATGTGATTTATTTATTATTAAGCTCTTTAAAAGCTACCCAGCAAACATTATGACTCTTAAAAGAGTCTTTTAAGACTCATATAAATGAGTTTTTATCGTCATAATGCGCTCAAATAAGACTCTTTTATGAGTACATTTTCGTAGGTTGTGGGCCTCAAAATATGGTTCATAATAAAGACTGTTTTATGCTTCATTTAAGACTCAAAATTTAGAATCTTTCAAGACTCATATTTAATACTCTTTTAAGACTCATAATAAAGAATCTTTTAGAACTCATATTAATTAGTGTTTTTGGACTCAAAATTAAGACTCATTAAAAACTCATATTTAATACTCTTTTAAGACTTATAATAAAGACTCTTTAAAGACTCATAATAAAGACTCTTTTATAACTCATATAAATGAGTCTTTTTGGACTCAAAATAAGGACTATTTTAAGACTCATTTTAAATACCTTTTTAAGATTCATAATAAAGACTTTAAATAAATACTTTTTTAGAACTCATATAAATGTCTTTTGGACTCAAAATTAAGGCACTTTTGATTGTCATATTAAAGAATCATGGAATGGAATCTTTAAAGACTCATACTGAGGATTTTTTTAGAACTCATAGAAGTAATTATGATCCGTTTAGGCTGAAATATATTTTTAGACTCAAATTTATTTAAAATATTTGATAGTTGAAAAATAAAAAAAAATGACAACAATATCTTTTTTTAAACATTTCAAATAAAAAGTAATAGTAGAAAAATTTAAAGTCATTTTACAATCATATCAAAGACTCCTTTTAGAGTCTTTTTATTGCGTACTCATAAAACACGCATAAAAAATAGTATTTTTTTGAGTCTGATTTCTGAGCAATCATTTTACAATCATATAAAAGACTTCTTGATGAGTCTTTTTATTGCGTACTCACAAAACACGCATTAAGAAATACTATTTTTAGAGTCTGATTTCTGAACAATCATTTTACAATCATATCAAAGACTCCTTTTAAAGGCTTTTTATTGCGTACTCATAAAACACGCATAAAAAATACTCTTTTTAGAGTCTGATTTCTGAGGAATCATTTTACAATCATATCAAAGACTCCTTTATGAGTCTTTTTATTGCGTTCTCATAAAACACGCATAAGAAATACTCTTTTTAGAGTCATTTTTTTAAGGCACTCAGGAAATGTTTGCAGGGTATTTCGAAAACATACCTTTTAGGGATCGTATAAAGTACCTTGAAGTAACTTTAATTAAGCAATTTAAGTTTAACGAGCATGGACGAATTGCCAAAAATAAGGGATTGCGCATTAAGGGCATGTTTTTGAAATTGCTAATAAATAAACACATAACCAGTCAAAGTCCGAAGTCAAAGACTATTAATCTACAAAGTATGCATCCGTTCGTGGCGTCCGTGGCGTAGTTGGTTAAAGTGCGTGGCCGCTATGTCAACGAACTTGGAGATACAGGTTCGAACCCCAGCAGCGACAGAAAATTATTTGAATTAAAATAATTTTTCTGTACGGTCGCCACCTCTCTGCAGACAATGGCAAACCTCAGAGAGTAATCAAAATGCCATGTAAAGCTTCTTGAGAATAAGAACATTTCGTTCATCGCCGTTCGGAGTCGGCGTTAAGCCTGTAGGTCCATTTCTCGGTCAATTGTGTGTATAAACTTAATAACACGCACAACACAATTGATCCTAAGAAGCTAGGTCAAAGTCCTTTCAAGGGCTGAAATGGCCAGTTATTTATTTTTTTTTTTATTTTTTATTATGCATCCGTTCGGCCTTACTATGTGGCTTTCCCATATGGTTCACTATCTCTCCTATGGTAATGATGGAATTGGAGACTTTAGAACGGAGTTGTTTGAGACTTTGCGTTAACGCAAACTATGAAAATTTTGTAAAGAGGTTTTCAAATACAGTTATATACAAAAAAGCCGAAGTGCAACCGCTTTCTTCGTATGCTTTAGTCCTTCTAAATGGTTTTATTAATCGTCTTGAATATCACGGGAACAAGTTAATGACAAGTGTTCTTCATTCTCAAGTTGGTTTTAATTGGTGTAACTGTTTATGTATCTCTTCAGTTGGAGTTTTACAAGAGAACATTAATTCCTTACTTAACTTAAATGAATACCGTCTTCCAGAGTTTTATTCTCATTCACTTCCATATTCCAATAGGGGATAGAATTTGTTTTGTTTTTTGTAAATATGTTTTAGAAGTTTTACTTTAATTTTAAGTTTTTTATAAGATCTCATACTTGACTCATCAGTCTTTGTAAGCTTTTATTATAATTTGAGCAATATAATTTTAATGTTTATCCTTTGATGTAGAATCATATCTCCTGTCTAAAATAAATAGGCATGTAGCGTTATCCGGAACTAATAATGCCTTTAATGTTTATTAAAACAATACTGTATAGTTTTAAGTTTATCAACATCTTTTTTTTTTATTCAGCCGATTTTGTGATCTAACCTATTAAGTCTCGATAAAATTTAAATTGAAAAATTGAAAATTAAACACTGTTGCGATTGCATTAACCGATTTTGAACAAATATTTTAAGTGTTCCTTTTACCTGCCTCAACGTATTCACTCATTACATTTAATTTGCTTACACGTAATTATTTATAAGTAAAACTGAAGAAATTGAATACATTTGGAACCAATTTCCTTTTTGATTCACCGGATGATGATGGTGGATGTGTAGATTGAAAGTGGTCGTGAAATAAATTGTTTCATGGGTTCGTTTCAAAGTTACCTTATCTTCCCAGACCAAATTTTTCAAGAGATTTGATATAGATGTTTGGGTAAATTTTATCGTATTTCAGGTTAAGGTTGGTAATACTGCACAGACATGTTAGGAGCATTTTACAATCGGTTTTAAGTACACTAACAAATCAGAAAAACCACACAAAAAAGAAATTTTCCGCAACCTCTACCTCCATAAAGAAATAAAACCTTATCTTTCACCATGTAAAGGGTGTTTTTTAAGAGCTTGAGAACTTTTGATAATAATACAAGGTAGAAATATTGTTGGAATGAATTTTTTACTATTAAAATCTGGTAGATAATTTTATGGCATTTATTTTTTATATATGATTTCTTGCATATGTTTAACGCTGCTATGAGTTACATAGTCCATTCGATCAGTCCATTTTTTCACTACTTTTTCCAATAAATCTGGCCGAATGGCGTCAATGGTGGCTTGAATATTGGCTTCCAATACGTCGAGAGTTGGTGGTTTGACGGCATAAGCCATTCACTTAACATAGCCGCATAAAAAGTAATCGGGAGGCATTAAGTCGCACTAACGATGGGGCCAGTTTACGGGACCACTTCTGGAATTAAAGTTGTCACCAAATTGATTTTGTGATAAATTGATGGTTAAGCGCGCTGTATGGCAAATTGCGACGTCTTGTTAGAACGAAATGTCGTCGATGTCAGCATGGATCGATAGCGCTCGTCATGCACCGTAACGGCAGCTCCTTCCTCATTTCGAAAGAAATAAGGACCTATGATGCCGTCATCATATAAACTGCACCAAACAGTAAATTTTAAAGGATGTATTGGTGATTCGTTAATGGCTTGAGGATTGTCTTCTTTCCATATACGGCAATTTTGCTTATTGACGAAGCCATTTAACCAGAAAGGAGAAATTATGTTGACCGATAAATGGACGAAGTCCTCTATGAACTTCGAGAATAGATTTATTTTTTTCAAAGTAAATTTTCACAATTTGGATGCGTTGTTCTGGCGTTAAACGATTCATGCAAGGTATGTTTATTAAAATATACCTCCGATTCATGATGAATTGCCAAACCTTACTGAACAGAAATATCAAGACAGTTTGACATTGTCAACTGCCAAACCATAGATAACAACCTTCGAAACTTCTCATGTAATAGATTGGTATGATTTCACTATTTCAATGTACGGAATATCTGGCTTAGTGCAATCTTTCAGTATGCGTTGTATCGTTGACATGGTAGGCAGTTGACAGTTACTGAGTCGCAGCAATACGTCTATTGTATCTTCTTGTCAGTTTATGGCTACGGTGCCTTTGTTTTTGACTGGTTCACCTCATTTCAATTTGTATGGTATTTTTGAAAAGATTTTCCGATTGGACATACAAGTTCCCAAAGCGGGAAAAGGTATATCGTTGATTATATCAAGGAATGTAAGAAATCTATGAAAGGAGATCGTTACATCAGGGCTCGAAATCATTTTCGTAAGATCCATTACAATTGCAGTTGATTACTGATCCATTATTGATCTCCGGGTGTGGTAATATTTGCGGTTTCGCTTCTTCCACAAAATATAATATGTTCATATCGTAGGTGTATCCTACGCTGAGTGAGTCACATCTAAGCCACATTTCGTTACCACGCTTTATGAGCTTCAAGGGCATGTACTACTTCAGCTACTACCTTAACTTAAACTTAGCCATCTATTCATCAATAGGAGCAAAATAAAGTTTTGACATTATTAGATTAAAGCGATTTCGTGAATGGCTTCGTTTCCTAACGATTTATTTTTGAACGAGTAGCATCTCAAAGCCCGTACATGGTTGTAGGTCATTGCAAAAAGGCACCCAAGTACGATATTGATTTTAGCAGCATCTGTAATTATCCTTTGTCGTTTCGATTTAGAAAATATATCGACCCTCTCGTTTTTGCACTATGCAATATACAGTGACAAGCTTTTCGGAAAAAATTTGCGAAAATTTTCATTAAGGTGTTACGAGATGTGAAATATTTTCTGCGATTTTACTTAGCGACTACAATTCAGCGATTTTCTTGGTGAACCCCAATCATAATTTTTGGATGAGCTTCATCATCTGTATGCAGGTTATGCAGGTGAATTTGATCTAGTCAAGATCGTCTTAATCTGGCTGACAATGTTCTGTACCGCTTTCAGTATCGCTGCTGGCTTCTGTTGGATTTAAGTCATCACCAGGATATGTCTACACACACGAAGTTATTGACTTGACAAACTCTGTGGGCAGTGAGATATACAATTTTCGAGTGCTCAATCTACCTATGTATCTGTACCTATATATAAAAAAAAAAGCGGACAAACCAACGAACTTGAGAACCTCCTCCTTTTTGAAGTCGGTTAAAAATGGATATACTTTATGTACGTGTATGTCTGTATGTGCTAACATCTAAACCAATTTTAATAAAATTTTCAGGGACACTGTAAGAACTTTTTGTTTCAGTGTAAAACTGTGTAATAGGAAAGTTATTTTTGTTGTTGAGTGAACCGTACGATGATAATTGTTCTAATCACTCGCGACAAAAATAAAAAAATATTATGACGTCACGAGGCCCGAAGAGAGCCGCTCCAAAATTGAAAATGCAGCAATAATGCAACGGCGTTGCTTACAATTATTACTCAGTGAGTTAATGAGACACGGTAAATCTTATTCAAGAGAAATGATGGATTTATTCTTGACCCCATGACAAAAATAAAACAAATTAATTATAAGGTTGTCAGGCCACGAAGGTAACAACTGAAAACAAAAAATACAATAATGTTGCAGGGATTTATTACTCGCTGAGTATAAGTGCTACGGAAAATGTTATTTTTCTTTTTTATGTTAGTAAAGAATGGTACTTTGACCTCATAACGAAAATGGAATAAAAATTTTTGTAGCCACGACACCAAGGAGGCAACCCCTTAATGCACTAAGAATGCAACAAAAATGAAAAAAAGTAATTATGTAATTATAGCTCCGTGAATATTGGCGCTTCGGTTTATTTTATGAAACGACAGTTAAGCTGAGGTTTTTGGCCACATGATAAAAATGAAAAACTAATGAAGTCATGAGATCTCTCATACAACCTCTTAAGGTAACCTAGATGCACAATCGTTGCATGGATTTATTTCATTACATTTTTATGGCACCAATTCCCGATTCCAACCAAAATTGGGGATGGTCTTGGTACGTTGGGGATGGTCTGTGGATGGTTTATGTTAAGTTTACACGAAATCGGCCGAGTGGTTCCGGAGATATGGCATTTTAAAGATTTTTCCCATATCTATATATAGAAAAATTAATCTTGGTTTGTTCGGATGCTTAAAACTTGAAAACGACTGGACCAAATTGGATACTTCCTTTTGCGGGTTTGTTCGTAATTGCTATGCGAAGGTTTAGGAGAAAGGAAAAGGCGAAAAATTCTCAAAAGTTGGCGCTACAGGCGCACATTTGCATTCCAAACGTGTGCGCTGCAATTGCGTTCATCCGATTGCGATAAAACTTTGTCAATTTATTGCTTGTACCTGCGCGATGGTTATAGGCATAGTACAAGGGGCGTGGCATCTCCCATACAACCCAAATCTACCATATCGAATATTTTTGTTTTTACGTCACACTGCATCGAAATTCGATATTCGAACTCGATTTTCACATGCCGTTTTACTAGTAAAACTTATGGTCGTTGGACGAGGGTTGTGTCACTTTTGCAGCAGCCCGAATTTAAGGTATAACTCTGGAACTCTTAGTCACCTATCAATTTAACTCGGTAAGAACGTACTACTTAGATTTCTTCTTTGACTGGCAAAATTTAGTGACAATTGGGCAAGGAGGCGTGGCACTATCCATACAATTAAAATTAATGGTATCGAATAGCTTTCGAACTAAATGCCACATTACAATAAAATTCTGTATGGAGTTGCCACTTGGTGATATCCATCTACTAGAAAACCGTAACGGGCATTGAACAAAGGGGTGTGGCTCCGCCCATATAAACAAAATTTTTCATATCGAATAGCTTTGGAAGTAAAAGTCACAGAACATTGAAACTCAGAATAGAGTTATCGCTTGGTGATGTACTTCAAAAAGAGAACTGGGACGGGCATTATAAATGGGGGTGTGGCTCCGACTATACAAGCCAAATTTCTGATATCGAAAATATTTGGTTTGATACGTCGCATAACAACGACACTCAGAATGGAGTTGCTAATTACCAAAGTCTTTCTACTGGAAAATTGGCACGAGCATTGGAAAAGGGGGTGTGACCCAATTTTCAATACTGAATAGATAGATGGAAGCAAAAGTCAAAGAACATTGAAACCCACAATGGAATTACCAGATGCGTGTGATGTCCCGCTACTGGAAAACTACAACGGGCAGTGGACCATGAGCGTGGTGTCAGACTAAGGGTGTAATAAAAGTTTTGAATTTACTTATTATTTTTCATACTTGCCGGGCGTAGCAACGCGCACCGGGAATCGCTAGTACAGCAATATAAATAACTCAGTTCTGATTTAAGTCGACTTAAGCGATTATTGCTTGTGGACACAGAATTCAATCAGGCATTAACTGATACACTGTTTGCACTTTGTATGGGAACATGTGTAAGTCTTTCACTAAAATTCGCTGTAGGGTCTGTCTGGTGATGCCCAATTGCGTGACCCATCGTTCGCAGCGACATCGGCAGCCACAGCTGCAGTATTCTCAGCCGAACGACCAGTCCGGTGGCGGTCACGCCTTGCAAAGTCTTGTGTGGTTCCAGTCTGTTCGATTCGAACAGCTAAGCGCCGGAATGTTTGCCCAGTTGGCGCGACACGGTTAGGAAATCGTGGTCGAAATTCACGCTGCACCAACACCACCGACCGATTATTGGACAAAAAAATCGACACAATTATTCTACGCTCTTACGGAGTATTGGTTATCTGTTTGTATACTGCAGCTGTCTAGTTCACAAATGTCAAATGTGATTGATGTACGACGTCATTTGCAAAAATTGTAACATCTTCCGATAGGATGATTACCTTACCGCCACCTTTACGATGTGCATTAGTTACTCTCGACAGGACCTTATATATGATATTAAAAAACTTAAAGTAGTTGGTTCAAATGCCTAAAGTAGTTGGTTCAAATGGTAGGTCACACCGAGATCAGAGAAGAGAGTTTCGCCTTAGGTTCTTGAACAATTCAGCAAGTATTACATCGGCTCCTGTGGCTTTCTTTGTTTTTAAGCCGGGCTATAACTGTCAAGACTTTATTTAAGTCGGGCAGCGAAACTTCACCGCTGTCATTTCGCAATTGTGATTGTTGTCATCGTTACCGTCTGAAAACCTAGAGAAGTGTATTGTTAGCCACATACTCAGTGTATTCTAGATATCTGTCACGTCCTTACAGGGAGAGGCCAAGTGTCTTATTTCTTAGAAAAATTATCGGACCTCAATCCAGTGACTCTTCATCCCGATTTTCTCGTACACACATTCTTCTGCCTCTCCTTTTTCCGCATGAAAAAATGTCTCTTTCTCTTTTTTTCCCGGTTTCACTCCTTAGCAGCACGTACTAACATCGACTGCAGGGTGGCTTTGAAGGCGGCGTTTATCCCCTTCATTTTTAAGAGTTCAGAAAATCCAGATGAATATCCGTAAATCACGATCAGTTTTTCGTTTGCGGTAGTCGTCATCAGATTTGGGTATAATTTTTTATATTTTTTAGCTTCAAAACCGACGCATAACCGTTTAAGGGAACGCGCCACTTAGATTAACCCTCATACTTGAATGGTTTCCGTTTCTAGAATACACAACATAGCTGCTTAAATCGACTTCAGACGATTTCAACATGGTTGAGGCAGTCAGACACGTTGACATGTGAAGATCGCTCCCTGACCCTCGCCCCCTGATCACCCGATGCCTAGTGCTGATCGTCTATTGAGAGTGAAAAATCGTTGCATGGATTTATTTCATGGCACTAATGTAAATATTAATGTAAACAGCAAAAGTAAAATCCAAAAAACAAAAAATATATATATAGAAAAGGACTAGTACAAAGATTGCCTTGTAATCCCAATACTTGTAATAGTTTCCTAAATAGAAAGAGAATTAGAAATTAGTGCAAGATTTAGGACAAAGAATGGGAGAAGAAGTGGGAAAAGGATAAAAAAAGGAATTTCGACTTGTATTAAAACAAGAATTTAGACAAGGGGAAGGACAAATATAAGAACAAGGATGAGGACAAGTTTAGGAACAAAGGAAAGGATAAGAACAAGGATAAAGATTCGCTCAAAATCAAAACCTACAAACTTTAAAGCCAACTCCTTTCTTCCCTTAATGTTCAGCTCAATTTTGTTTCCACTAATTTCAAGTTGAAGGACAGATTTAAACAAATTCTATGATACTAACAAGACAAATTTTCTTCTGTGAATTTTTTTTTCTCATCTATACATGATCTAGCCTTCAATCATTAGAAATAACACAATTTCCTCATTCATTTGAGAGTACAATTAATAAACTGTACTAAAAACTGCTCTTTTTCGAAAAATAAAATTTTATGAAAAACCTGTTTTTTTTTCTATATTTGTATGATATCAAATATTGCATTGCCATTTTTTATTATTTACTATTTCCATTTTAATATTAAATACATACATACATAAATGTTGTATATATTAATATATATATATATAGAATCATATATATAACTACATATTTAGTGTATATAAAAACCATTTGTATATAATATATATTTATTCATATATATATATATTAAGTAAATAATGTAACTTCATGCTTTAAAATTTTTAATAAAAATGCTGTTTTAATTTCTAACGCAATTTAAGAAAACAACGCAACATAAAGTTTAAATAATTATTTAAAAAAAAACATAAAATAAACAAAATACTAAACACAAAAATATAATTAAAACTAATTTTGATTGTGTTGTTGTTATTTTAACAAATTAAATACTTAGATATAAACACATTGAACAGTTCGAATTTTAAAAAAGTTGTTTTTGCTTGTGTTGTGTTTTTATGTTTATCAATTTTATTTGTTATATAATATTTGCTAAATTAAATTTTAAATTTAAAATAATGGAATTGGTATGAGTGCGCATCATCAATGTGCAGATGCATGTGTGGATGTGTGAATAACTTAATTAAGTTTGTATTTTATTCCAAAACACGACTCTGTGGACACGACTTTGTGAGGATGCGCACTTAACTTTTGTGTTTTAAATCCACTTGCAGGATTCTAAGGAGCTTAAAATGTAAAATGAAAAATTATTTATTTATAAACTAATATTATTATTCATTTAAATAAAGTAAAAAAATTGCAACTATTGATTTTATTTCATTAACATATTGAAATGAATTTAATTTAAATGTTTTACAAATCACTGGAATTTATCATTTGTCAAGGTTTGGGGGATTCTTGGGGAAAATTCAAACTCATGCTGAGGAAATACGCGAATTTTTCGAAATCGAAACAAAATACACAAGCTACGAAATACACAAAGAAATGCGATATTTTGCCACAAAGACAGCAGAGCTGACAGTTTCCTGAATTGTTCAAATATTTCAACATTTCAAGTGAATTTTGAAATTTTTAATGTTCATAAATTTGAAGATTTTTAAGCATTTATTCAATTCATCTGAGAAGAGTTAAGTATTTTAATCACACATTCGTGAAGTTCAAGTTTCCGTGAACTTTTTAATACATTATCATTTTAAGAGAATTTCGAAAATTTTAATACGCATAAATTTTGAAATTTTAAAACATTTTCAGAATTTTTTTGAGAAGAGGTACGTATTTTACTCCACAAAAATGCATTTTTTCCAAGTTCGAATATTTTTTATTTAAAGCCTAACCGCAAAGTTTTCAAAATTGATAGCAACGCGAAGTTCTCGGTATAAAAGTCACAAAGACAGCAGATCAGGCGATTAAATAAAGAAGTAACAAGTAATTAAAAAAAAAATTCTTTTTCTTTAACAAGTAATTCCAAGTTTTTATGAATTTTTTATATATTTCATCATTTCAAGTGAATTTCGAAAATGTAAATGTTCATAAATTTTGAAATGTTTAAGCATTTATGCAATTAAACTGAGCAAAGTTAAGTATTTTAATCACAAAAATGCTTTTTTTAAGTTCGAAAATTTCTTATTTGAAGTCTAGCCGCAATGTCTTAAAAGTTAATAGCAACTCGAAGTTTTCGATATAAAAGTTACAAAGACAGCAGATCACCTCTGCAGTAGATCAAGCGATTAAATAAAGAAATAACAAGTAATTCCAAGTTTTTATGAATTTTGTAAATATTTCATCATTTCAAGCGAATTTCGAAAATGTTAATGTTCATAAATTTTGTAATGTTTAAACATTTATGCAATTAAACTCAGAAGAATTAAGTATTTTATCACAAAAATGCATTTTTTCCAAGTTCGAAAATTTCTTATTTGAAGCCTAACAGCAAAGTTTTAAAAATTGAGCTCGAAGTTTTCAATATAAAAGTCACAAAGACAGCAGAGCTGAGAGCTAATAGAATAAGTAACATTTAATTCTAAGTTTTAATTAATTTTTGAAATATTCCATATTTTTAAGGGAATTTCGAAAATGTAAATGTTCATAAATTTTGAGATTTCAAGGCATTTACGCAATACATATGAGAAGAGTTAAGTATTTTAATCCCAAATTCAAAAGTTTCAATGAACTTTTTTAATATTTCATCATTTTAAGTGAATTTCGAAAATGTAAGTATTCATAAAATTCAAGATTTTTAAAAATTGTCACAATTAATTTTATAATTTATACATTTTAAGATGATTTAACGTTGTCACAATAAATTTTATAAGAGTTTAATATTTTTATCACAGAAATTAATTTTTTCGAATTTCGAAATTTTCTTATTTTTGAACTTAGACGCAAAATTTTCAAGCTTAATATCAACCCGAAGTTTTCGAAATAAGAGCATATAAAAAATGCTTCGGTTACAGAGATGGCTGCTGAAATGCTGTTGGAATTAAAATTGATGGCAATTTAATTAAAACAGCGAATAAAAACATGAAAAGTTTCAACAATCCATGAAAATTCTCAGCTCAAAATTTTCCAAATTAAAAAAAAAATGCATTTTTGAGAGTAAAATACTCAATTCTATTCAGATTAATTGCGTAAATGTAAAGCATATCAAAATGAAGGAAGACATATACATTTTCGAAGTTAACTTGAAATGATAGCATATTTATTGCACAGATTCAGAGAACTTTAAATTGCTTTTGTTGATTGGCCATTGGTGCGGTTATGGTCATACAAGATTTTTAAATTAAAATTCTTTTTTTGTTATTTGAATATTTTTTATATGACCTTAACCTTTATATGAAAGTAGCCTCAACTAAAAACTTGTCGAATTTATGTAGAAAAATCTTTTTAAACACAAAAAATTAAAAAAAATTTTTCATCAAGCTTTAAAAACGTGCTTTTTACAAAACTAAATTTAAAAATTACTCTAAAGCTTCATTTGAGGAAAGTTCAAGTTACGCTTTCAAATTATGCGAGTTTTATTTTGTGAATTTCGAAAAACACTATTTTTCACAAGTATTGAATTTAAAGTCCGCTAACAAGTTTAGAGAATATTTTTTTTCACAATTATTTTGAGTAAACTTAGAGATTCAAGAACAGAATTTTATTTTTATTCAAGTTCGAAAATTTGTATGCTTTCAAAATTGTTATTTTAATTATTTTTTTCTTCAAAATTTTTCACAATTTATTCAAATTTATTCAAAGACTAGCTTGAGTAGATTAGAAACAAAGATTATGTAGCAAGTAAGTTCGAAAAGTAACAGTCAAAATATAAAACATTGAACGAGTTAAATTTAAAAAAATGCATTAATTTAAAAATTTTTAGCCTAAATTTTGTTCGAAAGATATTAATGCACACAAAAATATTAAAAATTTGATAAAATGAGAAAAATCAAAAGCTTAATGTGGAGATTTTTATTTGTATTCAAGTTCGAATAATTTAAATTTTCCTAATTGTGCATTATTTCAAGGAAATATTTTAGTGAAGAGACCAAATTTACAATTTCGAAAAAATCTTATCAACCCATTGATCGAAGGGTTAAAATGCAAAAGTAAGAAATGGGTTCGAATAATTATATAAGCAGCAAAAATTCCCGAAATGATATTAATACAGTAGAACCTTGTTAATCCGGCACTCAATTAACCGGCTCCTCAATTATCCGGCGCACTTTTATAAAATTGTACCACATAAGGCCGTACTTGTTTTGGATAATGCACCTAGCCACCCAGAAGAAGATATTTTGACCAGCCCTGATGGTAACATAAAATGCATTTTTCTGGCAGCAAATTCAACAGTAATTGAATCACTTAAACGACGATAACGAAAGATATTTATCCGATCACTGGTTAGCGAAGAGGAAATGTCTCTTCTAGTTTTTTGGAAAAGATACAATTTGAAGCAAGTCGTTGATAACGTGGCGGATTGTTGATGCTGGAATAAATCGTGGCCAGTAACACAAACGCCTCCATCTAATCTTGTTGATCCGGGAAACGAAATGCATGACTTGGTGCATGAAATTCGAATCATTCGAAGATATCATCGAATGGCTGCACTGTGATTATGGTGACATTGGTTACTAGTTGTTAACGAACGAAGAAATATTCAATGAAGCAATGACATCGGAAGGATTCGCAATTGACGTTCAAGATAATAATGATGATGATGGTAGTGATAAACCAAATGTACCATATAAATTAAATTCGAAGAAATAGACAAAAGAGGCAGTTTCGGATATTTCGAAGTTCATCGTTTGGTATAAACAACAAGATGAAGCTAACGGTAAATACAGAACGATGCTTCTCCGCCGTTAACTTGCTTTGACTCAAAATAAATCCGAAACTACCCTCAGACAATCATTTCTAACAGCGTTTTTTAATAAAAACAATTGTATTATTTTTACATGACCTCAATAAACTGGTATCATGCGAATGACGATGCGAATATGTCTTTTATTTAGACTATTTACATGTGATGTCGTTTAACCGGCGTTTTTGTTTTCCGGCATAGGTTGGGCCCATGTCCGCCGAATAAACGAGGTTCTACTGTACTACGTTCGAAATTAGTGGATGCCTTGAAATGCTCAATACTTTTCTTTTGCATTTTTCGAATTTTTTAGAAATTTTATTTTGCATAATTTTTTTTTTTTTCCTTTTAATTGGAAGGAATTTTGAGAAATTAAAATTGGGAAGTGTGCGAAAACATAAGGTTCTATAGGTCTTTCGTGGTTTTAAAATTTAAATTAATTTTCCGGTTTTTGTTTTTTTTAAGAAAAAAAAAACCTTATTATTCAAAATTTATGCAATTGGAAAACTTTGCTCTCATCAGGTAGCTTTTTTTCGGTATTGAATATTTTAAAGATATTTTTTATAAGTTTTGCGACATAGAAAAATCGAATTGACAGAAATTATCCAAAAAATTTTTAATTTTTGAAATTTAATTTTTTTTTTTGTTAATATCGAATTATTTTTTCAAATTTTTGGCATTCGAAAAATTACTAAGAAGCGTTGAATTTTCAAAGTTTTAAATAAAATTTGGTGAAATTAATGAATTTTTAGTTTTCCCGATTCTTATTTTGTTTAAGAAAAAAGTACTTATTCAAAATTTTCGAAATTGAACAAAATGATTTCGTCAAGGATGTTGGCTTTTTTGATACTGGATTTTTTGCAGATATTTTTTTTTTTTTTGAGTTTTGCAAAATAGAAAAATTAGTTTGACAAAGAATTATTCGAAAAATATTTATTGAAACTTAATTGCTATGTTCGATTCCTTGAGACGCATTTTTCTTTTGTATAAAATATACATTGCTGAACATATTTGAAAAAATTTGTTGGATTCCTTGAGCCGCATTTTTCTTTTGTATAAAATATGAATTTCTGGACATTTTCGAAAAAACTTGAAGGAATTACAATTAATGGAATTTTGAAAATTTAAAATGGAAAGTGTTAAAAAATAAGGTTGTTTTATAAAAAAAAAGTGGTTTTTAAAAGAAATTCGTTTTTTTTTTTTGTTAATTCTACATTAAATTGAATAAAAAAATTTAACGAAAATTTCTCTCGAGTTACCTGAAATCAACTTTTGATTAATTTTCAAGCTCAATATTTCGAATACAAAGTTTTCGAATTAGAAATTTTGAGGGAAAAAATCTCGAACATCAAAATTCCGAATACAAAATGCCAAACATAAAAAGTCTGGCAATTCAAATAAAATGAATAAGCTGCATTTCATATTTTTACTGCGGGCAAAAAATACCGCGATTAATAAAATTTATTTTTGGATTCCAAATTTATTTTTGGGGATTCCGATAGGGGCAAATGTTTTTATTTTTAAGTTGGCACTTCTGTCACTGACATCTGTGCCAAATTACTCAAAACTCATTACTCAAAATTCATCAGTTCTTTGAGATAAACGTCCTTTTGTAAATAGCTAAAAGTGAATTTTTCGTCTGAAAGTATTCAACAACGCAGTTCCATTAAATTTTCTGTGCGGAATGAAAATTCTTCTGCTGCCGAAACGTTGAAACTGTTGCAGAAGGCCTTCGGTAGGCAAGCTCTACCGAAAACAAGAGTTCATGATCAGTTCCATTTTATACCACATGTTCAAAGAGGGTCGAGAAAGCATTGAAGACGAGGCACGGCCAGGACGACCATCAACATCAAGTGTTGAGCTACACGTCAACAAAATAAAAAAAATTGAAGCTCCAAAATCGTCGATTGATAGTCCGAGACCTTACTGATCTTGCTGGAATATCGGAAGGATTAGTGAGAACCATTATGAGTGACCATTTGGGCTTCAGAAAAGTGAAATCTCTTGATAGCTGCCAAAAACGCTAAATTTCATGGAAAAACAGCGCCGCGTTGATATGTGTGAAACAATGCTTTCCGACTACTATGACAAAATAAAACGCATCATAACTGGAGTTAAGACTTGAGTCTACGCTTACGACCCGGAAACACCCGATCAATCGGGTGTATACCGTGCCAAAGATGAGCCGAGACCGAAAAAACCACGTCAAAGCAAGTCCAAAATCAAAGTCCTGTTGACAGTTTTCTTTGATTATCGTGGTGTGGTGCATTATGAATTCCTTCCAACCGGCCAGACTGTCAAGAATACTACTTGAATGTTATGCGTCGTTGGCGATATACTGTGCGTCAAAATAGACCGGATTTGTGGAGAGACAATTCTTGGTTTTTGCATCACGATGATGCACCATTCGTGATCATTCGTGATCATTTCGCCAAAAACTCGACCCTTATCGATTCGCAACCACCGTTTTCGCCTGATTTAGCACCATGTGACTTCTGGCTATTCGCTAAACTCAAGAGACTGCTCCGTGGACATCGTTTTGAATCAATAGCAGAAGGAATTGAAGGCTATTTACAAAAGTACACGTATCCAAATACTAATGAATATTTTTACGTGTAATTTGGCACAGATGTCAGTGAAAGCAGTGCCAAGTTAAAAATAAAAACTTTGTCCCTACCGGAATAAAAAAGAAATTTAAATTTAAAAATGAAATACATTTTTTTGGGGATTCCGGTATTTTTTGGCCACAGTAGTATATGCCCGGCACCACCTAAAACGATTTTTTTTTTTTTTATGAAATTTTTAATAGTCAGAAATTCTGAATTTAAAACTTTCGAAAGCTTGTTTCTTAAAGCATAAGAATATAATACTGTGAATGCGAACAACTAAAAATAATTTGATTGCAAAAAAATTTCTTAAGCATAATGCACAAAAAAATAATAAATAAATAAATCCGCGGGCTCATTAAATTTTTCGAATTTAAGAGATAAAAAAAATATTAAAAAAAAATTATTCTGCAAAATAATTAAATTCTACCAAATAAGAGTTAAAAATAATTTAATAAAATTTTGAAATAAACGTTTTTTTAACCCAATTCCAATTTTTTTTTTTTGCATTCGAATAATTGACCGAAAGCTATGAAATTGTTTGTTGAAACTAAAGCATATTCGAAATATTAACAGTTCTGTATTAAGACTCAAGTATTTTCGAATTAAATTCTTCTGAAATATTTAGGAAAATTATGAATTTTTTCGAAATCTATTTTCAGAATTATTTGTTCCAACCAGAGCTGGGCGATAAGGATTACGATTACTTTATGATTACGATTGTAGTAATCTTAAAAAAAAAAATGGGATTACGATTTAAGTAATCCTCCATCGAACGATGTTAGATTACGATTGCAGTAATTGTAATTTTAAAAAATTTGAAATTACAATTACTGCAATCGTAATCTTAGCTCATTCGATGAACGATTACTGTAATTGTAATCCCATGTTTTTTTCATAAGGATTACAGTAATCGATTGCAAGGATTACTAATTAATCTGTGTAATCCTTACAAAACTGTAATCCTTACAAAAAAATCATGAGATTACAATTACAGTAATCGTTCATCGAATGAGCTTAGATTACGATTACAGTAATTGTAATTTAAACTTTTTTGAAATTACGATTACTGCATTCGTAATTTGAGATCACTCGATGAACGATTACAGTAATCCTAATTTAACAATTTTTGAAATTAGGATTAAAATAATCGTAATCCTTACCGTAATCAATTACATCTGTAATTCTTATCGCCCAGCTCTGGTTCCAACTTTTGTTATATTTTAAAATTTTTTTTTCCCTTAGAAATATTTGATGGTGCCGTGAATTTATTTTAAATAAAGCATGTTCGAATTGCGATTTTGAAGAGATTTTAGTAAAATTCTGTGGAATTGATTAATTTCTCAAAATAATATATTTTTTTTTGTTTTGAAATTTTTTGTTTGAATTTTTTGCACTCGAAAGACTGACAGAGAGTCAGGGAAATTTGTTTTTATAACTAAGAAATGTTTGAATTCAGTTTTCGAAAAGAATTGCAGAAATTTGGTGAAAATAATAAAATTTTGAGAAAATACGGAAAAATGTAATTTCAGATGTGAAAAAATGTGTGGAAATAATGTGAATGAAAACTAAAGCATTTTCGAACTGAATTTTTCTGAAATAGGAAAATTTTGTTAAATTATTAATCTTGTCGAAATCTTTTTGCAGAATTCTTTGTTCCAACTTCGAATTGGTGTTTTGGAGAGAATTAAATAAATTTAGTGGAGTTAATTAATTTCGCAAAATAATGTTTTTGTTTTTATTTTGTAATTTTTTTGTTCGAATTTTTTGCACTCGAAAAATTGACCGAGTCTCAGAAAATCGTTTTTATAACCAAAGCATGTTTGAATTCAGTTTTATAAAAGAATTACAGAAATTTGGTGAAATTAAAGAAATTGACTGAAAACTAAAGCATTTTCGAACTGAATTTTTATGAAATAGGAGAACTTTGTAAAATTTATTCATTTAGGAAATTTAGTTATTTTATCTATTTAGGAAAATTTTGTAAAATTATTAATGTTTTTGAAATCGATTTTCAGAATTATTCGTTTTTATTTTGTAAGTTTTTCCCTTAGAAAAATTTGTTGAGTGCAGTGAATAATTTAATCAAATTGGGTGGAATTAATCAATTTTGCAAAATAGTTTATTTCTTTAGAATTTTCTGTTGGAATATTTTGCAATAAAAAAAATTGTCGCGGAAATTTGTTTTTAAATTCAGTTTTCTGAAAAAAATAAAGAAAATTTAGTTAAATTTTGAGGAAAAATTTGTTTGCATTTGAAATATTGACTGAAAGATATGATTGATATGATTTTTTTGTTTTTGTTAAAATGAAAACATTTTCGAATTGAGTTTTCTTGAAAGTTTTAAAGAATATTAAATAGAATACGCAAGTTGTCGTCAATTTGAATTAAAGTTTGATTTTAAGTTTTTCTGAATTTATTATTAGAATTTTTTTTAATTCTTAAGCAAAATATTTTAAAAATTTCCTTTAAAACATTAACTTCCGCAATGTTTGCATTCGGAATTAAGGCTTTCGTAATGTTTGCACTTGAGTTTTGTTGTTGTAAACTAAGAATTCAATTGAAGATTTTGAAATTCGAAATATTGAACTTGAGCATCGTTTAAAGATATGAATAAAGGCGGTCGGCGAAAAACTCTGAAATGCAATAAATATTTTTGTCTTTTTTTTCATTGGAATTTTTTATGTTTGAAATATTAACTGTGAGCCGTGAGTTTTTAATTAAAAATAATGTTCGAATTGAAGTTTTTACTCAACAGTGTAAGTAAATTTATGTAAGTTTTAGAACTTGGTGCTTTAAAAATAAATATTAATTTACTTTAAAAAAAGTTTGCTTTGCGCATGTGTAGAAAAAAGAAACACAATCAATTTCGATAATTTCTTCAGCATGAGTTTGTTTGATGTTCGTTTCGTTTTCTCCTTTAGTGAGAATGAAATTCTGTGGACTGTCTAGATTTCGTTTTGTTTTTTTTTTTTTAATTGCACTACAAACTAAATACTACATTCAACTATTAACTAGGTTTTCTTATGAATTCTAAAATAATTGGAATTACAAAAGTCTTTTCTTGACTTTTGTTGCTATTATAATGTTTTGTTAATTGTTTAAAAATACAGCGCATATACAATACATGTATATAATATAATAAATATATATATATATAAAGATATATATATATATAAATAATTAAATATATTTGATTTCTTGTTATATTTATATATTGTTTATAAATATAAAAAGTTGCCATCGCATTTGATTAATATATTATATTTATTTATTAGTATTTACAAGTATTTAATTCAGTATTGATTGATTTCAAAAAATAGTCTTTTCATTAACAAATGTGCTGCATGTGGTTTTTGTTTGTTTTTTGTAGTTGTTCTTTTCGTACTAAATACGTTTACATACATATAACACATGTTTATATTTATATTTATTAATTTTAAATATTTTTAATTTTTTTAGCTTTTATTTTAGTTTCTTGTTTTGCATTAGAAAAAATCAAGTCTCATCAAAGTTGTGTAAAAAATAGTTTACAAATACGTTTCTTATATAAAAAATTGTTTATGTTTTAAAAAAATTTGGCAAACTCGTTGCGATTGCAAATTGTTTCCCCTTGCATTTTCTTTTCAAACACTTTTTTTTAGGCACATGTTTTCTAACTAAATCTTAAAAATACTTTTTATTTTTAATGCATTTAAAATTATATCTAAATGTAATGTATGCACTTTATTGCAGTAGAAATTGGATAGCTTGGTAAACAATGAGAATACGTTTTACCAATGTTGAAATGATTTCGAAAACTGGTGCTGCTAATGATGTAGCAGTTGATAGTTGGTTAGAGTCTTTGCTGCTAAGCAAGTGATTGAGTTGCAGCAAAATGTATTTTCGAAAAATTCGAAACTGGATTTCCACCTATTGCCACAGTTTGTTCAGGCCACAGTTTGGTAACTTTTGGAACTACTGTGTATTATACTATGTCGTGGTGTTGTGCATCTTTGTTGTTGGTTTTGTTGTATTAGCATTTGTCAATGTTCTCCACGCAGCAGTTCCATGAGTAAATTGAAGTCGCCACCATCGCGTGACTTGATTGTAAGCATCTCTTTGCCAAGCTTGAGAAGAGAGTTAATTTAAGCATATTATTGAATTTTTTAGATTCTGGAGCAAAAATTAAAAAAATATTTCACCTGGCACGTGCGCTGCAAATCGGGTATGCGTAGCAGCAGCTCGCCAAACTTGGAAGGTGCATCTGGATAATGTGCCAGCGTGTAGGCTTGAAGACTTTGCAGTGCCTTCTCTTGGCATTCGCGTACCTTCACTGGTTCCTGCAGTTCAGAGGTATCTGCAGCGAAGAGTATCCGTTAATAAGTATATCGAAAGAAAGCTTTTTTTGATTGAACTCACCTGATTGCAGCAACACAATTACTTTCATGGCAACATATTCATAACGATCGACTCGCAGACGCCTCAAGTGATCCGTCAGGTTAAGCATTCGTTCAATGCAGGCCTTGAGAGAGAGTGAGTGAGAGTGGGAGAGAGTGAATGTGATTAAATTGTAGTTTTTGTCGAATATTGATAAAAACCAAAAATTCACGCTCAATTGAATTTCTAATTTGTTTGGCTTTAGCTACTCACAGCACCTACCTGCAAACCGCTTGATTTTGCCTGTGCCAATGAAATCTTTTTGCCTTGCGACATTTGTATCTCTCCCGGCGTATCGACTGATCGAAAACAACAGGAGAATAGCAGCAGTTCGCACCACGAATTGATGAGCAGGCAAATTTGATCGTCGATCTGTGGGAAAAGATAGAAACATAATGAATTAAATATTCAGAAATATGGCGAGAATTTATTATTTATAATTGACACAGTTGAAAAAGAGTCTCACAAATCGCTAACTTATTTGGACACAAGTGGCTGAAGAAAAAACCCTAAGAAAATAAGTCTATCTAAAAACATTTTGAGAATTCTTTTTTAGTTAGACCTTAACACTAGAACTACCAACCGGTAAAAATGAAAAAATGTGCGTAGACCGAAAAGAACTCTAAGATTATCATCATATTCTGTTGAGAGTGACGATCAGTTAACTGAAATTGCTGCTAATGGAACAATATGGAATGAAATAATAACTGGATTTACCCCAGGATGTAGACCAATACATACGATTTTCAAAAAAGTCATTGATAATTGATCGTAAAATTATAGATCATATTATAACGCGCACAGAACAAGAAACTTTCCCGAGTTATTGGAAAAAAAAGTCGGATCTATTTCATGAAAAGTTCAATGCTTTTCTTGTAATTTTATACGCTTAAGCCCAAAAAGTTTGGGATAAAATTTTAGTTGGCATGTGTCAGGATCAGAGCAAAATTGCAGCTTAAACTTAAATGCCGCAAAGAAATTCATAATAGAAGAAAGTCATAAGCAAAGGAAAATAGGAAACAATGTTGCCCTCCTTTAAAGAACTGATGACAATTTGGCCCTTCCTCCGTCAATTTTTTGGGCCCTTTATTCCGTCATCATCGATGTCGGAATAAAGTGTAAACCATGGCTTCAACTTATCGCTGCTTGCTACGTTACTAAACGTATGCTGGTTGCATTGGGCGCCATCGAGGTCCTCTATAAGAGATCGTTCAAAACGTAAACCTTTGGCAATAGAATATGGAACTCTGAATTTTGCATTCAGTTTTCTCGATTCTCCAGTACTTGGCATAAGTCTCCTGCTTTGTAGACCTGTGGCGTCTTATGTTTGGCATAGAACCTTGCCATCCAAACATTGCGCGAAAGTTCAATGTTTTTTATAGCTTCCTTGCGATTCTTGTCTATGCTTATTTGTGGTAGTGAAATGTCGTCGTTATGTAGGGCAGCTGACATTCTATTTCCGTTGACATCTCGAAGTGGGAAGTCGAAGATGATATCCATTGGTGCAAATTTTGTATTAGTGTTAATTGATGTATTAAGAGATTGATCGAATCTAGAGATCCCAATCTTAAGCGTCTGATTTTAATGTTTTAAGATAATCTAGTACCCGTTGGTTAAAGCGTTTAGCCAACCCACTGGCGAGAGGTGTTCGAACAGCTACCATTATATGTTCAATGTCATTAATACTGGAAAACTCCCTAAATTCAGCAGATCTGAATGGTGTTCCACGGTCGGTAACTACTATCTTCGGAAGTCCAAAATACATTGTCAAATTCTGTCAAGTCAGAGCGTCCACGATGATAAGAACATGTTCATTGCCTCGACGACTCCGTATAAATGGCCTACTAACCTTCCCTCTTATAAAGTACTAATGACACATGTGGTATCAATACTACATACTACGTTGGTTGGAACTATCCGTGAAAACAAAAGGGAGTTACCTTAACTTGCTAAGGAAAAAAAAAGACAAATTACCTCAATTTTCATCTGTAATTTATAGAACAAAGAATGCGACATTGTCAATTTAAAAGTAAGCCAACGAAAAAGGTCCTTGTGCTGAGTGCGAAACACAATTCGGTCAAAATAGAAAAAGACAAAAATAAACCTGAAACTATATTTTAGAACAAAACTAAATTCAGCGTGATATTACCGATCAATTGGCCAGAAAATACACTGTGAAGCCCGGTTCTCGAAGATGGCCTCTCCAAATATTTTTTAATGTTTTCGACTTGGCAGCAATAAATGCATGGGTTTTGTAAATGAAACATGTGGAGAAAACATGTCAAGAAAAGATTTCCTGCTTCAATTAAGAGAAAAACTTTCAACAAAATATGAAGATTCATCTGAACCAGGAAACTTTACCGATCTCTTGACGAGCCCTGAAAGACCCAATAATACCCGAAAAACTTGCCAATTAGGTTTATACAATAAAAATAAAACCACCAATATGCGTGCTGGTTGTAGGAACCATGTTTGTGGTAAATGTACTTCGCTTTTTCCAAAAAAAAGTCTACCACACATCCGTTAAATAATTACAATTCAATTCGAAGATAACCAAGAACCTAACTGGTTTAAATGGATGCCAAATTCGTGTCCAGGGGGTCAAAATACATAGGAATTTAAGGAATTTAATAATTGTAATACATACAATTAAGCTTTTTGTACTCAAAATTTTTTTAGCGAAGCTTTTTACGTCTCGTTCTTTGATTTTCTGGAGTGAAATTTTAAAAAATTACACTTTTTCCGACACCATATTGCAATGTTAAATAAAAAATTATTTCATGCCCACCGTAGGAATTGAACTCAATCCCTTCGACCGATAGTTCTAAGCTCTAACCATCTAACCACAAGCCTTATTTACAAAAAATCGCTGATTCAATATTGAGTATTAACTAATGCTATGTTGCAGTAGATCACTATAATCTAAAGGGTTGTGTATTGGCTATATATCCTTCATATCCTACAATAACTATTAGCCAATACACATAACCTCTAAGGGTTGTGTATTGGCTATCCAAACAAGATTAGAAAAAAAAAACAAAAATATTGCTTCTACTTACTACCAGGATTCGTATTGCTTATTAAGAGGCCTGTGCGAGTACTTCGAACGGCAAGTAATTCGTTACGATTCGAGTCGAATAGCTCGACTCGAAACTTGAATTGAAAATTTCGTATTTTCGAGTAACTCGTTTGAGCGAAAAATTCGAAAATTATTGAATAGCTCGGGAATTTCGAGTTTTTCCGAACAATTTTTCAAATAAATTTTCATATATTTCAAAATATAAAAACTCAAAAAACGAAAAATACGACGAGTTATTCGTAGACTGGAGGCAATCGAAAATGCGAATTATTCGACTCGACTCGTGATCGATGCTATTCGCACAGGCCTACTTATTAATAATGGTCTCCACGCTGCTTAGGTGTACCATCAGTTAAACTAGCTGAACCCTAAAATGGAAGTGTGGAAAAAGGGTGGAGCTAACAACATAACATAACACAACCTCAATATGCTCTGATAGCGATAAACCACTGTGATCGAATTTTCGAAGATGCACATGAATTAAGGACATGCCTAAAAGTGTGACACGATCAATGTTAACCTTGACACAGGGTGCACCATAAGTAGATAAGAACTTAGTTACTAATGTAAAAGCGTTCTCTCTGTCAAATTAAACTTCCCGGTAACTTTGTCCGCATATTGGCAGTATAAGTAGGACCTTAGTAGCTTGAGTGGATCACAGTGAAAAATCATGCAAGGCTACTGATGAGTTGGCCAACGAAACAGTCTGTCTAGTCTGTTGTGTGATTTGCTCTATACAGAGCCGCTGTTGTTGGTTGTTGCCTTCTTTGTCTTCATGTTGTCTTGTTGTTAACATACTTGGCCTAAAGCTCAAATTTGTTTTCAATATAAATAATGAAAGGTCATATTCAAATTTAATTTTAATTAAATTTTAATATTTTTCCAACTAAACATCAAACTGGTCATTTTGAGATAGAAATAAGTACAGAACAAATGCTGGTAGTTCTAATGTTAAATAAGGTGATGAAATAAAATTTTGCAAAAATGCAATCAAATGTGCCAGATCCTACGTAGGTACTTAGACCACATAGACTAGTTTGGTCTGCACATAGCTCACTTAGATCACAGCATACTTGGTCGTCACGCCTACTGAAACCGTGGTTATGATGAAAATTGCTATACGCCTGATGTTTGTCATTAACAGGTCGTCAGACTCATGGAAGCAGAACTAGCCCCGATTTTGTGACATCTTCTGGCGAACGCAGAACAGGAACGAAGAAAGTGGTGGAAAGATCAGATCCTTAAGTAAAATTACTTCTAATGATTCAGCTAGAGATGTTTGCATGTTTATCATTCTGCTTCCTTTTTTTTCTTTTCAAGTCTCATGTCAATATTGTCGCTTATAAAATGGGAAAGAGAAAATGGAATTTCAAATCAATTCCACTAGAAAAGTATACTCGCTGTTAGGATGAGAATTTAAAACTTTAAAACTTCACTAAGTTGTTATGCATTCAGATTTAATCGGTTCCATGTTCGAATAAGCTATTAAATTTTTCAAATGGCGATTCAATGAATTTGCAACAGCTAAAAATATGTTAATATTGCTGTTTTTTTTATTGAATTTCCCAGAAAATTTACAAATAACACAAAAATATACGCCTTCCTGCAACATTTGATTCTTAATAACAAAGGGTGACCAAATAGAAACGATAGGAAAATAAATTTAAATATAACAACGGTATGAGAAAATCAAATTGAATCTAACATTAATTTTAAGCTACATTCATACCAAATAATTATTACTTCATACTATGCAACAATTTGTATATGGGTATTTACAAATCCACCTGGGTGAACTGGTAGATCTGTAGTCCCTGAGCGTAAAAACCTGACTCTATTATAAGATGATAATAATTTTAACACAATAAATATCCCGGAGATCTTTTAAAATGAAATCATGCTAAAGTTTAAAATAATTACCGAAATATTCTTAAAGAGTGGCAAACTCTTGCACCATTTAACAATCTTGTACAGACGATGATCGGCGACATTGCAGAGATGCGCAATAAGATCGGGATTTGCATTCTCGCCATTCGAAGAGAGACCAGCACTGGCCAGCAGTGGATTAGTAGAGATGGGATTGGAACTGGCGGAAGTAGAGTGATGTGAAGCGCTGGAAGAGGAAGCTGGGCTGGAGGCAGAAGACGAAGTATTGAGCGGTTGATTAAGGCGCGCCAGCTCGGCTTCATTGTATTGCCAGAGATGTTCAACATCCATGATTTCCTAAGGAAAAAAATTCGTAAAATTTTTAGCAAATATTGAAATTTCAATCGCTTACCTGTAGCAGCACCGGAATGCTGTTAGCTGTACGCGCCTGTGAGCCGCCATTCAAGGCTGCATGTTCACCCTGCTCTGTTTTGATGGTAATATAAGAGTTGGCACCATTTGTATTCAGCATAGCAACGCGTTGTTGTTGGTGTTGGCCACCAATGCCACCAGCAGCTGTCGAGGCGACACCCTGTTGCTCGGGGCTTAAGAGCGGACTCAACATAGAGTTGGGTAGTGTGTACGAGCACTGGTACGTGGAGCGTCCACCCCGTGTGCGATCTTCACGTATGGCCTCAAGCTTCATGCCCTTCTGCAGGCATTTTTCAAAGCGACAGGCAGGACACTTTTTGCGCGTCGAGATGCTAACTGGACATGGACCACCGCGCACACACACATAATTCTTGCGATTCTGAACGGTGCGCTTGAAGAAACCTTTGCAAGACTCACACGAAAATATGCCGTAATGGAAACCGGATATCTTGTCGCCACATATGGGACAGGGCGAGTTGATAAGTTGTTGTCTTGAGATACCCGGTGAGGAGAGAGCATCAGAGGAGGCACCAGCATTGCCGCCAACGCTGCTGCTGTTACTGGCACCATCTAGCTGCATTTCTTCAGGCAGACAAGGTCGCGAACGGTTGCTGCTGCTGAGATTGTGTGGAGCTTCGCTGCCATTTATAGCCGCTGTCAGTGGGCCACCCGGGCTACTGTTGTTGTCTAGTGAAATAGGCCGATACAAGACGGAGTGATGCAGCGACGCTCCATTGAAACCGCCATAGGCAGCAGCCGCCGCCGCAGCTGCAGCGGCAACAGCTGAGTGTCGGCCCTGTATGGGAGAGTGCGTCGGACTGAATTCAGAGCTATATGAGTAGCAGGAGCTGTGCGAAGCGTCGCTGTTATTGCGGCTAAGCGATGGCGTGTAGGGAGCATGACGTGAGGTCAATGGCGACTGACTGGGCGAGCTATGCGTGTAAACGGAATGAATGGCGGAATCGGGCGAAGGATTGGCGGGCAATAAGTTACCAGTGGATTTGTTGCGCGCTAAAAGTGGTGAATTTAGCGATGGCGCTGAGGCGCTTGTATCGAGGCCGGGTTCATATTTGAGATTGATGGGATCGCTTTGCGGCTGACTGTGTTGGGGAGCTAGCTTCACCTTAGCGTAGGGTGATATGAGTTCGACTGAGATTTGCTCAAGTTCAGGCTTGATGCCATGCTGCAGCGACGATGGAGGAGGCGCCGTCGAAGGCGTTGTGGTTGTGGCTTCACTTTTGATGACCGTTAAGCCTGTGGCCACACCCAACCCATAGAGTTTATCGTTGCTCACCGAGTTTTCTGTTTCCATTAGATCTGTTTCCGTTGTCTCTGGCTCAGAAAGTTCGCCTTCCCACGACATGGGGCGTGGTCCATTTTTATTGTGATTAGACAAAGCGGCAGTTGTCGCAGAGTTTCCTGTGGCTCCAGTTGTGCCGCCGCACGTTCTTCGCGTCACTTTGAGATTTTCAATGTTCGTGAGTTCTGTTTCCGAATCAGAATCCTCAGCTTTCGGCACAGGTATTCTTATGCCACCATGGCTACCATTGAAGTAGCTGCTGCCGCTCGCTATCACCGGCACCAGGTTGCCATTCATGGCACCAGTCGTAGTTGTGGTGCTCGTGCACATGCGTAAATCGTCGGCTTCACATTTAATGTTCGTCACTGAGACGTTGTTACGCGTCGTTGTTGCCGCGGCGCTGACATTGTTGCTGCTCAAATTGGGCGGCAATTGAAATGGGCTGCCGCCACTGCTGCATATGTTGGCACTGAAGGGTGTAACGCTTGATGGTGTTGTTGTTGTTGTTACTGTTGCGCCACCATGTGGCACATTTTCAGCCTTAATTGTTGACATTTTTACGTGACTCAAAAACTGATTTGATTGATTGAATGGTATAAGTTAATATGTGGGGGTGGTTGCTCCGAACCAAGCCACGGTTGCTTCTTCAGTTTAGTTTCAGCAAAAATTCCTAAGTCAATTCTACAATTTGTAGAAATTCGAAAGATGTCGCTGATGAAGTTGCATTGTAAAACTGCAAAAAATAAGAAGAAAGGCTTTTATAAGGTAAGGAGCTGGCAAGATGTGAAGTAAGACATATGCGGTACATAAATTTGATTTTTTACATACATATATAGAAAAAATTAGAAAAGAGAAGACATTGCTTTTAAGATTTTATAAGATCTATTGCAAGCAGTTATATCAGCCGAGTTCACCAAAATCAATAAATATATCAATATATAATAAATAAATATATATATAATATATATTGATATATAATAAATCAATATATAATAAATAAAAAATAAATAAACAACAAAATATTACACACGAAAGAAAAAAAAAGCTCAAGCCTGTGTTAGATAACACGGGCGCATAGGTCAGACGTAGAATACGTTAGTCATTAACAGCCTTATTCAATAGATTTCCTTAAACAACCTTTAAAGTTTAAACGCTTGTTTAGTTACGCACTGTTTAAGGCTTTACGCAGCTTCTATGCAACCTTGCTAACATTGTTATTCATAAACATTTTTTCATTTTCTGCTTATGACAAAAACATAAAAAGAGAAGACCTCCAAAATGTTATTTAACAGAATTTCGTGAGCGAACCTGACGGGCCATCGAGAAGTGAAACATGTTGTGTTTTTGATAAAATCGTGAAACATGTTGCGCTACTCAGAAAAACAGGTTTTCTTCTTGTTGCGAAGATCACAAATCATTTAAATTTTATGATTGTGTTTGTAATTGCCATTTCTATCAACAATGCACTTTTTCGCAATTTTGTTTAATTTCCATGAAGCTGGTATTTTTTCGCAAAATGCAATTTCATTGGATATGATTGCGGAGGCGCGGGTTCAATTCCGGCGGCTGGCATGATTTTTTTTCTTAAAATATACATTTTTTTATTATTTTTTTTTTAATCAATTTTTAGTAAATAATTTGTAATTTTTATAAATTGCAAGCGAAGAACTATTTGTTTTCAGTCATTTTGTTTTTGTTTTTTTTTTTATTATTTAAGCTTAGGTAATATCGCGAAGGCGCGGGTTCAATTCCGGCGGCTGGCATGATTTTTTTTTTCAATTTCGCATTATTTACTATTTTTTTTAAACAATTTTTTAATAAATAATTCTATAAATAAAATTTTGAGCAAAAAATTTACTTCTTTGCAGTCATTTTATTTTGTTTTATTATTTAAGCTTAGGAAGTTAATATGTATTGTCTGTGCATATGTTTATAGTACATTTTATTTTAATTTTTTACCATTTCTTGCAAATAATTTAATTAATTTTATACATTTTGTCAGTTTTTTTTAATAATACTTACTTTTAAATGAAATAATTTTTTTTAAATAATGCAACCATTTGAGGAAAAAAAATTATAATTCAATTAAACATCCATGCGAAATCATCATAAAAATTAAAAATAAGGCCCCTATTAGGTACGACAACTCAACTTAAGTTGACTTGACTTAAGACACCTCAACTGAACTTTTTTGCCATATTACGCATAACATACATTTTCAATTGAGATGTGGTGTAAAATTGCTGTTTCTATTGGAGCATGATTACACCGAAATTTTGACATTTTCGTTGAAATGAATCAGCTGTTCGCATTAATTTCAATTTTTGTGTATATGTATTTTGTTCACAAGTAATAAAGCAAGGAAATAATAGTATAGAGTAATAGAGTGGCAAGACATTTTGCAGTAATGCCAGCAGTCTGAGTTCAATCCTCGCATGTGACAAAGAATAAAATTTTCTCGCTTTGCTTTTATCTATTTGTTTTTTTTTTTAACACAGCGCTCCTTGGACTAACACATAAAAGAGCTTTTTGAACTATTTATTGAAGTGCTTTTTAAACGATTTTTTAGTTGCATTTAAGAAGCGCATAACAAAATGTGTATAAAAATATGAGCTCCACAACTCTGAACTCTGAAAAGTGCATTCTCAAAGTAAGCGCATAAAATGCGCTGTTTCTACTAAAATAATATATACATCATATGGATAATAATATATGCATACACATAACATATGTATTTATACTTTATTTTACTTACGTATTTTTATCCATTTTCACTCAATTAACAAAAAATAATAAACAAATAAAAAGTTTGTATGAAAAAGACGCTATACAACTAGCTCAAAGCAGATGTAAGTTTTTGACAGTTTTTACACTCGACACAGAGTTGCATTGTTAAACCTAATACCACAAAAAATACATACACATCTCTGAGATACATACTTGTCAGTCGATAGACACGTATGTACCTCAAATGTGTAATAGACAATACAAATTTACAAATTACACACTCAACTTAAGTTGAGTTGTCGTACCTAATAGGGGCCTAAAATTTACTCTAAGCATATGCACATATGTATATATTAACCACCTAAGCTTAAATAATAAAACAAAATAAAATGATTGCAAAGAAGTAAATTATTTGCTCAAAATTTTATTTATAGAATTATTTATTAAAAAATTGTTTAAAAAAAATAATAAATAATGCGAAATTGAAAAAAAAATCATGCCAGCCGCCGGAATTGAACCCGCGCCTTTGCGATATTACCCATTAAGAACATGCCAAATATTTTGCAATTTTGTAGCCCTGCTTAGTCTGAACGTAAAACGCAATCATTGAACTCTGCCATCATTTTCTTGCGTAAAGTGTGCCAGCGAGTAGACGGACGCATATGCATATGCAGTGAATGGACTTCCCGCTTAAAACTTAAAAATAAAAGTCGTATTTTAACTGTTATTTTTGATCGGAAAAACAAAAGTCATATTTTAACATTTATTTTTGACTAAAAAACTGTTATTTTTGACCGAAAAAATATAAATCAAATTTTAACTTATATTTATTGACTTTTTTTAAACGAGTCATAACAGTTACGGTCCCTGATAAAACAATATCAGTTTTTATATTGCTGCACATTTCACAGAAACAATATGCTTAATGAAGATAAAATTATTTATATCTACTAACAAATTTTATATATTTTAAATTGGGCCGAAATCCCGGCGGTTCTGCAATGCCGGGCCAACCCGTGACAGAGGTGGAGCAAGCCCCTAGCACTCCGTCTATTTCCAAAAATCAGTTTAACATTTGTTGTCCTCCGATGGAGGATCTATCAGATGTTAAGCTGATAAGAACAGATACTACACTTTGATCTTAGCCATAAGGCCGAGAAGCGATAACTAAACATGCCACTTTTTGTCTTATTTAAGCATTTACCTAAATAAACCAGTAAAGAAATATACGTATCCAAACAGCCGTCCAAAGGTATATGAGCTAATTTTAATACACTGAATGTAGGCAGGCAAACCGCAGCAAAACAAAAACAAACACAAACCCATGGTATAATAATTATTATACCATGGTTGCAACTGCAAGAGAACAGAGTGCGATGCTGTTGCTGCTTGTCGGAATATGTGTGTACGTGTGCGATGCTGTTGCTGCTTGCTTGTATGGAATATGTGTGTACGTTTCTCACACTGGTTCTGTGATGAACACACAGATAATCGTACTGCTCTTACACATGATGTTATAATACATAAAATACAAAGCCTATGAAAATTAATACAAAATTTGAAGGAGTTCAATTTTGATTTACTTATAGAATCAAAAAAATTATATGTAGCAATATGATTATTTAAATACAAATCAAAAGAAGAAATATTAAATATGTTACGAGCATACTTGAATTTTCTTCAATGCATGCATAAAGTATTAAAAACTTATAATGAAAGTGACAAACATTTTCTCAAAATTTTGTGCTCACAATTAACACTCCCGTATAACGTATTCTACGTTAAAAATCCAGAGTCGTGTATAGTTTATGAAACGTAGAATTTATAGTTGATCTAAAGCAGTAGTGCACATATAGTGACTCTGTTGACTCAATTGACTTATTTAGAGAGAATTTTTTTAATTTATAGGTAAATGCTTAAATTTATAATTAAAAACGTGCATATCGAATAATCTAAAATTTGATAAATGTTTGTAAAAAAGTTTGGGAATTAAAATTTTTACTAGGGTTGACAAAATTTTTAGAGTTGTCAAGAATTTGTTGGACCGCAATGAAATAATATATTATTTATTGTCATAATGAGAGCGACTTTAGAGAGAAAGTTGCTAAACCGTAGGCTACCGGCAAGGCCACATTAGTAGCTAAAATGTACACTTCCTTCTGCACTTAATACTCAAGAATGCATTGATAGACAGAGAGATTTGGAGATAGAGAGAGGTAGAGATAAAGATAAATAGAGAGGTAGAGATAAAGGTAAACAGAGAGAAAAGGGGAGATAGAAGGAATAAGAGAGACACAAGTAAAGAGAGTGAGAACGAGAAATAGAGATTGAAAAAAGACTGGCAAGGAGAAACAGAGGATTAGAAGGAAAAAGTAACGAAAAGATAAAAAAAGAAAGAAGGAAAAAGTGAGGATAAAGAAAAAGAGTGAAGGAGGCGCGGAAAGAGACAGTAATAAATAAAGGCAGAAAGAGAAAGACAGAGAGAGCTAGTGTGAGAGAGAGCGTATTAGAGAGATAGAGTATGTGACAGAGATAAAGAGGGTGTGAGAGATATAAAGAGTGTGGGAGATATATAGAGTGAGAGAGAGTGTGAGAGAGATATATACAGAGAGAAGTGGTGAGAGAGAGAGAGAGAGAGATGGAGAGAAAGATAGAGAGATAGAGAGTGAGAGAAATAGAGCCAGTGAGAGAGAGATAGAGATAGAGGGAGTGGGAGAGCGAGATAGAGGCAGTTGGAGAAAGAGATTGAGGCAGTTGGAGAAAGAGATAGAGAGAGTTATAGAAAGAAAGAGTTATAGAAAGAGAGAGAAACAGAGAGAGGGGAATATACCAAGAGAGAGGAAGAGAGAAAAAGAAAGAGATAAATAGAAAGAAAGAGAGATGAAAAGTAATAGACTAAAATAAAGAAAAAGAGAGAGAGAGAGTAATAGATTAAAATAAAGAAAGAGAGAGAGTAATAGATTAAAATAAAGAAAGAGAGAGAGAGAGTAATAGATTAAAATAAAGAAAGAGAGAAAGAGAAACATAAGGGACAAATAAGAAAAACAAAGAGAGAGGTAGAATAAAAAGAGATCGAGTAAAATAAAAAATAAACTGGCCATTTCAGCCTTTGAAAGGTTTTTGACCAAGCTTCTTATTATGAAATTGTGTTGTACGTGTTATTAACCCTTTGCACCCAAGAAAAATATATGTATGTTTTACCAGCAACTTAGATAATTACTGAGAAAAACACTTAGATATTAAAAAAAAATGAAAATACATTTTGAAAGGTTGCAAAGAAAAGTGTGTCTTAATGTTTACAAAAATGTATTTATTATAGAAAGGTTGCGGATTTTATAAACAATAAAATGTGTATCTATTGTCCATGGCGCCGCTACGGCCGCGGCACCTTCCGAGTGCAATTAATATTTTGTGTGTCGCCGTGGCGGCGCTTTTCGAGTGCAAAGGGTTAAATGTTTGTACACAAATGATCGAGAACGGGACCTACTAGCATAATGTCGACTCCCAAGAATGATAGAAACTCTTTCTCAATTGAGTGTATGACGTCACGCAGCACTTCTGCAACAAAAACGTATGCAAATGTGCGATCGCTTAGGCAAATTGACGAAATTGACAATAAATTCTTGCGGAAAAGTAAAGTAAAAATAACCACTCTTCTGTATAAAAATATGGATATTTTCGTATACGAAAAAAACTAACAATTTTTTTTAGCTTTCACTATTTTTATCTCCTAAACCATCGATCGACAAAATGTTATTACACCAATAGGTTTAGGAGGTTCATATAAAGAAAGTAAGAGAGATAGAAAGAAAGAGAGATATCTCTTTATTCTCTAAAGTAATTGAGAAAGAGAGGAATGAAGAGAGGGAGAAAGATAGATAAAGACAGGATGAGAGATTTTTATGGTGTAATAGTCGCTGAAATGGATGAACGAAGAGTTCATACTAATTGAATTCGATCGAGAAAAGGTTTAGATCCAGGATTAGCAGAAGCATGATGCAATTACAAGGTAGGCTCATTAATGCTCAATTGGCTGCTCAAATATGAAATTTTCCAACAACAAAGCTGTAGGAGCTACAAACGTCAAACTACAAAAGCAACAACAATTAGAAAAATTCAAAATTACCAGCTAATTTTGACAACTAGCGTACCCTGCTCTCCAATATTAGCCTCAGTGGCGGATCTAGGATTCACCCAAGGGGGGGCTGAAACTATACTTTTGTATGCCAAAGGGGGGGGGGGGGGGGGGCGAAGCGTCTTTTTGGAATTTTTTCATTTTTTTTCTATACAAAAAATTCTCCAAGGGAGGGCTAAAGCCCTTTCAGCCCGTATGTAGATCCACCACTGATTAGCCTACCTCATAATTGTAAAGGGTGTCCCAACAAGAACGCAATTGAATGCAGCAATTGAATTGTTTCTCTGGCTGTATGACATGTGGCGCCGTCTTGTTGGAACCACATGCCCTCCACATTCATTTCTTCAATTCTAGGCAAGAAAAAACTGGTTATCATTTCACGATACCGAACACCATTGACTGTTTGCGCTTGACCTGCCTCATTTTCATAAAAAAAAGGTCCAATGATTCCTCCAGCCCAAAAACCACACCACACAGTGACACGTTGAGGATGCATTTGCTTCTCGTGAATCACTCGAGGATTTTCCTCACCCCAAATGCGACAATTCTGCCTATTGACGAAGCCATCAAGATGGAAATGGGCCACGTCACTGAAGATGATTTTAGCGGCAAAATCAGCATTTTCATGTTGTCTCTCCAATACCCAATTAACGAACTCCCTTCGCTGTCCATGGTCAGCTGGCTTCAGTTCCTGAGTCAATTGAACTTTGTATGCATGAAGATGCAAATCTTTCGTCAAAATTCGCTGCATAGTGGATTTGGAGACACCAATTTGTTGAGCTCGGTGTCGAATTGAGGTGGATGGAGTTTGAGCGACCTCATCACGTACAGCTGCGACATTTTCGGTCGATCGACCTGGTCGAAGGCGCGTTGTTGTCTTTACATCACTAACATACCCAGTTTCGGCAAATTTATCCATTAATCTCTTTACAGTTGACTCTTTTGGAGCATTATTGTGACCCCAAATTGATCGCAATTTGCGAACTGTAGCCGCAAAACTTGCACCATTTTGGAAAAACAATTTCACAATGAGAATGCGTTGTTCATTCGTGTAGCGCTCCATTTTTACTAACCTCGTACCTTCTACTAGCAAACAGTAACAATTGTTCAAATGTCAAACAATGACACTTCCAGTGTTGCCACATTTAAAAATTGCGTTCTTGTTGGGACACCCTTTATCATGAGCAGAAGGAATTGAACTTGCGCTTATTGTATTGTTTACAGTGGTTTGAAAATTGTATTTCAGCAAAAAATAAAAAAAGAAAAAAAAATTGAATAACACGTGAACATTTTCGGGTGATAATTTTTTTTCGATTGTCGACGTGGATTGACAAGAAAAGAATGCATTGATCAACGTAGTTCGACTTTTGGTGATGAAGCCTCACCAAAAACGCTGGTTTAATGAGTTCGAGCGTGGTCGTCTTTCTCTCTAATACGAATTTCCTTAAGGTCGCCTTGAAGAACGACTGTTTTGACAGAAAACATCGCTGCTGTGCGTGAACTGTTGAAAACATACCGTGAAATGGAGTCATCCTTGGACATTGATTCAGCCCGAAAGAAGGAAATTGCTCCCGAATGATTTTAAAACAACCATTCGTCAAGTCATGGGCGTGCTAGTGCTATAGTTGTGCAAAAAAAAAAAATCGAAAATTACCTCAAAAGGATCAAAGTCCATGGCAAAGGTATTAAACGCATTAAACCCTTTATTTACGAGTGTACTTTCCTTTTTAATAGAGATATCATTCCTGCAACTGTTAACGGTTAATATTCAGTTCTTATTCGACAATTTTTTTATTACAAACACTTATGTATATCACTCGAGGTGTTTAGAAACATCATAGAAATCTGAAACATTAGTTTCTCAGCCACGTAGCAACAGTCAACGGCGAATTCAACGTGAAAACTTGTTTATTTGAGACATTTGAGCCGGCAACATTTATGTTACAACAGAACCGAAAGATGAAAAAACGGACAAACAAAAAAGTCATCGACCGAAAAAAAAAATATAAAAAAATAAAAAAAAAAACCAAACAAAAAACATAGATTATTATACTGGCAAAGGTGCGTTAACCTCAAAAAGCAGCAGTAATAAAAAAAAAAAAACAAAAATACAAATGAGTCGAAAGAGCGTAAAAATTAAGGCAGAACCAAAGTTCTGAGGAAAAATACGACAAAAAAAAAATGTGGGCGCACAAAGCGACAATGTTAAACGCCGTCAGGTGTCAAAGCCGGAAAGAGCAAAAATCAATTTAAATAACCATTTAAAAACAATTCATGTGCCAAAAACAGCATTTCCAGAAAACGTGCACTTAAAAATCAATATTAAATTTTAGCAAAATCTTAAAAAACATGATTACCATAAAATAACACTTTTCAAAACGACTCTTTCGCACAAAGTTTCACTTAAAAACTGCTCAGTTAAAATAAAGCTTTACAAAAGCATGGGGCAAAAAAAAAAACAAAAAAGAACACAAACATTTATAAATACGTCACATGATTAAAAAGTCACAGACAGTGCAGAAGAGCAGTCAAAAGCATGCTAAGCCACTTAAAGTGCGAATGAGATAGAGCGATAAAAAAAGGACGACCTTCAAGTAATGTTTAAATGTGTACGCAAACGACCTTGCATACAGCAACAACAGCGGCAGCAGCAACAGCAACAGCAACGAAAACAATGAACCAACAACAACAACAACAAAACGAAGCGAAGTATAAAAGAAAATTATATGCGTCAGCAACACGATAAGAACATGAGAAAGACGACACCGAGTTAAAAGCAAACAAACAAAGAAAGAGAAGCGACCAACAAAAGGCTCTTGATACGAATAAGAATAAGAAGAAAAACTAAGAAATAAAAAAATAAAAGAATGGGTGAAAATATATGGAGAACAAAACACCAAAAAAAAAGCGAACATAATTTAAGCTTTACACAAGGTATGAGTGCGAAGAGCAAAGCTAGTGTAAAGCAATGGAATTGAATGCCATCCCAGAAGGAAATAACCCGAGTACTGTGTAAACTCTTGCATGGTTTCATACATTACTTCCATATAACTACTTTTGTGTACTACTTGATAATCGATGTACTGAATCTGAGCACAAAGGTTTACTTTACTACTTTCTCGCACACTTAGTATGTAAAAAAAGAAACAATAGAAAAAAAATAAGCAGCATGCCGTTATTTTTTCTTTAGTTTTTGTTTGTCACTTCAAGCAGATTTTAAGCTGATCAATTTGATTTGATTTGTGCGTGGTGTGTGCGAAATTATAGATTGCAAAAAAACAAAATGCAAGACGTATAGTTCCGAGTCTCCATGAGAAAAATGATGTCTCGTGGAGACTAGGGATAAAGTCTACTTCTTTTTCTGAACACTTACAAATGATTGTTGTAGTTTGGATCGATACTTTTCCGCACACAATTGTATCGATAAAGTAGTAAGGCCTAATTATTTCCCTAAACACTAATGGAATAATACTGTAGCTTGAATCGATACTTTTCCGTACACAATTGTATCGATAAAGTAGTAAGTTGACTTATATCCCCATGCATTTACAGATGCAAGAAGTATCTACACCGGACACTTTGTCGAAAACAATGTGTGTCGTAAATTCATTGATTCTGAGGCGGCCAAGGGCTGTGTAAAGTAATGGAAGCTTGTATAAGAACTTGAAGCGATTCGTGCTTCATAGTGGGTAATACAGCATCGATATTGTAAGCATCAAATTTCCTTCTGGGATGCCATAGCGACCCAGAAGGAAATAACCCGAGTACTGTGTAAACTCTTGCATGGTTTCATACATTACTTCCATATAACTACTTTTGTGTACTACTTGATAATCGATGTACTGAATCTGAGCACAAAGGTTTACTTTACTACTTTCTCGCACACTTAGTATGTAAAAAAAGAAACAATAGAAAAAAAAATAAGCAGCATGCCGTTATTTTTTCTTTAGTTTTTGTTTGTCACTTCAAGCAGATTTTAAGCTGATCAATTTGATTTGATTTGTGCGTGGTGTGTGCGAAATTATAGATTGCAAAAAAACAATTAATGCAAAACAATAATGCAAGACGTATAGTTCCGAGTCTCCATGAGAAAAATTATGTCTCTCGGAGACTAGGGATAAAGCCTACTTCTTTTTCTGAACACTTACAAATGATTGTTGTAGTTTGGATCGATACTTTTCCGCACACAATTGTATCGATAAAGTAGTAAGGCCTAATTATTTCCCTAAACACTAATGGTATAATACTGTAGCTTGAATCGATACTTTTCCGTACACAATTGTATCGATAAAGTAGTAAGTTGACTTATTTCCCCATGCATTTACAGATGCAAGAAGTATCTACACCGGACACTTTGTCGAAAACAATGTGTGTCGTAAATTCATTGATTCTGAGGCGGCCAAGGGCTGTGTAAAGTAATGGAAGCTTGTATAAGAACTTGAAGCGATTCGTGCTTCATAGTGGGTAATACAGCATCGATATTGTAAGCATCAAATTTCCTTCTGGGGAAGAAAGAACATTTTGAATTTTGCAAATGAGAGTGTGCAATGAGAGAAGAGCAGCAATAATAATAATAGTTATGAAAATAACAAAAATAAGAGATGCTTGCGAACTGTACTTGAGCTGGTGAAATTATTTTGTTTTGGCCAAAAAGTTCCCCTAATAATTTAAAGAAACTCAATTTGAGTAAAAAGATTTCAAATTAAGAGCAGGGAAAAGAAATTGAAAAGGATTATCCCAGATTTTTGCTTAGTCATACTCGCACTCAGAAGTTGTGTTGTACTGAGTGGGTGAACCAAGAGTAACTTATTGGAATTAATTTTTAGTCCCTGAGACTATCTTTAGACCAACTAGTTCTACTAAAGATAGTCTATCTATCTATCTATCTATTCTATCACTGGACATTTTTTAAGTTTTGTGAAGTTTTTGGGACAAAAATCTTTAATTTTCAGCCAGATTCCAATGGGTTTATACAGGGTGGGCCATCTAGGGGTTTCTTTTTAAATCATACGTTATTTTGACACTAACAACTGTTTCCCGCTTGAAACCTTGACATCTTCTGCTTTAATTTTAAAGTCAGTATCATACCTCCGCGAAAAGAAATGAGTCGCTTTACGCTTGAACAATCATGAGAAATATTGAAAACTTATTTCCAAAGTGAGTGGCTGTGTAGTCCAAATAGTGCGTTATTTGAAAAGAAGATGGTTTGAGCGAAAAATCATCTTTTCTGACGAGGCGCATTTTTATCTCGGCGGTTAGGTTAACAAACAAAATCGTCGCATCTAGACCAACCACACGTTATTGTCGAGAAGCCGATGCATCCACAAAAAGTGACAATTTGGTGCGGATTGTGGAGTGGTGGCATCATTGGACCATTTTTCTTCAAAAATGATGCGGGGAACAACGTTTCGGTCAACTGTGGGCGTTACAGAGCGATGTTAACCGGTTTTTTTTACTAATATTGGAGACATGAATTTGAACGACCTCTGGTGGATAGTTTTGTGGACTCCTTGGATAAAAATCAATCATTATCAATCAAATAGGTTCCACTGGAATCTATCAATTCACTTGTTGGATTATTGAATTTTTTTGTTTAGTTTTGTAGGCTCCTTGGATAATAATCTATGAAAAATAGTCAAATAGGTTCCACTAGGACTGTCAATGGAACTACATAGATGGGCTATTGCAGCTCTATTAGGTTTTGTAAACTCCTTGGACAAAAACCATATATCATTATACTAAAATTAAGGGAGGGGGTGGTAAAGTATTTAATCGAATTTTTCATCAAATTATTTTTTATTTTTTTCATGTTAAAGTATAACATCTTCAAAATATTATCTCCAACTTTCAAGTCCATCCGAGCAATGTTGGCGAAGTTATGAGTATTTGAGCGACCGCTGCACACTGGGACCCGTCTATACAAGGTTGTGCTCAAAACTCAATTTACAAAATTTTTGTTTTTAAGTGAAACTTCTTTAGCCCCTGATGGAGAGTTAAACCGATGAATCAATTCGCCGATGAAACACTTCGCCGTTAAACGCTTCGACGTGTTTTTGACATAGTGCTACGCAAAATTAAATAAATTATAATATGGTATGGACACAGTAGCTTTTCAGCTGCATGGTTCGTACATCGAGTAAGTATAATATTGCCATAAATATTCGAAGCATATGGAGCATGTCTTTGATATTCATATTAAAAACATCAACCTTAAACGAAAAGACAAACTGACTGCTGCTAAGTACCACAGTTGTAATGTACAACATTTTAAAGTATGTTTCAAACTTTTGACAGTAACAAATGAGTACACAGAGTATATTTCTGTATTGCATTTATTTTCTTTATATCTTTGTGTTTTTGATACAAAATTCTACATATCACACAGTCTTATAATACGTATTAACCCTCTTTAGCCCTCCTTTAAAGACATCCTGTTCAGGTGTAGGGAATAAATATACATAAATCATAAAATTTGTATGGGAGCCCCCCTAAGGAGTGGTCGGAGGGAATAGGTCACCAAGGGAAAAATTTTCCTTTTGCAAAAGTAATGGGGGTCAGTCATACACATGAACCCTCTCTTAAAGTCCCCCTGTTAAGGAGTAGGGAATAAATATACAAAAACCATAAAATTTGTATGGGAGCAACCCTAAGGAGTGGTCGGAGGAAATAGGTCTCCAAGAGAAAAATTTTCCATTTGCAAAAGTAATGAGGGTTGGTCATGTAAGAAATGAGGTGTAGGGAATAAAAATTGTCATGTGTCAGCAACAAAGCTGAGTGGTGTTTTGAGTTTTGAGTTTGAGGACAAATCATGGTTGAATAAATAAGGTTGTCTCGTGGCTGATCGTACTATCTTCTCAGTACCCATAACTGTCAAAATCAATGCAAAGCAACAACAACAACTTCATCGCCTTTACATGTTGTCAATTTTCGCTTTCAGATTTTGTATGAGCTGTCTTCGATTTGACATTAATGGGAACTCGCTCTCACCCATGCGACAGCCTTATTTATTCAACCATGGGACAAATGCTTTTTATTTTTGAGCGTAAAATAAAAATTGAGAAAAACCTTTATTTCTGAGCGAAAAAATAAAAATTGAGAAACAATTGAGCAAAAAAATATAACTCAAAAATAATTCGTATTCTTGAACAGAAAAATAAAAATCAAAAATTAACTTTTATCTCTGATTAAAACAATAAAAATCGCAAGAAAATTTTTATTGCTGAGCAATAAAATAAAAATCTAAAAAATAATAATCAAACTTTGAGTTTTTGGAAATCGCTTATAACAGTTAAGCGATAACCAAAATTATTAATAATAACGATCCCTGATTCAAACAGATTAAATTAACTCTTGCCATTATATGAAATGGGACTTTATAGACTTTTAGTAAGCCTATATTAAAGAGTAAATCAAATAACCACTTCAAAATCAACTTTTTTGGGTTAAAGTTTCATTTCTACCGTGCGAGGTGAGCACACACATATTTTTTTGTTTTTTTTTGCATTTTAGTTATGAGGCGTAATAACACATTTATGCTGTTGTAAAACTAAATTTACCGTAGTATGTCTCCTGAGTGAGTAATAATTCCATGCAACGATATTACATTTCTGTTACATAAGCTGTTATCTTAACGACCTGACGACGTCAGATTTTTTTATTTATGTCGTAAGGCCAAGTATAAATCCTTCATTTTCCCTTTTAATCATTTATCATAGCCGGCTATGGGCACCACTATATTTTAAGCTTCTGAGTTGTTTCTGTGTTTGTCTTCAATTTGTTTTTGCGTTTTGTGTTGCTACATAAGCCTCTGCTCTCAATTCTTTCTCTCAGCGCTCCCAGAGCGCTCTCAGCCCATAGCTGATCATAGCTTATATACTCACCGAGTAAAAAGTGAATGCAACGCCCATGATACAATTATAAGGTAGGCCCAGGAAAAACACACTCTCTATGACTACAAATCAACAACAAAACAATAACAAAGGCGTAGGTATAATGTCAAAATACAATACAAAGCGATGCAAATAAATTGGTTACTGAACAATCGAACTAAGAACTCGAATAAAAATTATATAAAACGTTCACTTTTATTTGCTTCGTTGAAAGCTAAAATACAATTCATTTTGTATTATATCTTAAAACATAACTCATTTTGTTAAATTTTTAGGGTTTTTGCTTACTTTTCGTGTATTATTCCACAAAAAATCTGGGTACTCAATACCCAATACCCAGATTCATACTGTTAATAGTAAATTATACATCCCTAACGCTGGACGAATAAACGTCAGTTGTTAAAAATGACATTATACCTACGCCAATGTTTTGATTTTCTTTGCTTTGCTTTGCTTTTTCGTTTTTTTTGTCTCCGAATTGGGCCTACCTTATAATTGTATCATGGCAACGCCGTTGCTTGAATTTTGCATTGTCGATCTTTGAGAGGCTCTCTCTTTGTCCCCATGACGTCAGAAATTTTTGTCTAATTTTGTTGTGAGGGTGTAAAACAGGCTTTTGTTGGTGTATCATGTTTTTAATCCTAGCACTTATACTCAGCGAGTAATAATTCCATGTAACAAATTTTCAGTTGCGTTGCTTAAGCAGCTCCCACCGCGTCCCGAAGACCTTTTGAATTTTTTTTTTTTTTTATAATGAAGTCAAAGAATTAACCTTTACGGTCGTACCATTATTTTAATCATAGCACCTATACTCAGCGAGTAACAATTCAATACAACGCCGATATATTTTGAAAAAATGGCTTTTTTGGAAACCTGCTCGGTAAAACGTAACATTGTCACGTCAAAAGTTTGCTCAGAACACATATGATTTTAATTATGATATTAAAACATTAATTTCTAGTGTTTAACGTTGAAATATATTAACCGGTCATGACCAAAATGGCACTCTTGTATTTTTCAAATGCTGTGTTTTCCAGCAAACAAATTTTTTTAATTTTGCCCAAACCTTGTAGTCTATGGTAATTTTTCATGCTCTTTCATAATCTGACATCAGATGAACGCTATCTGGCCGCCATTTTTGAATAAGGCAAATTAGAGCCAAAAAAGTGCAAATGTCATTTTTTAGAAAAGCGTGAATTTGTTCATGAAGCGATTAATACAGGGTGCTGGGTGCTAAAACTTTGTATCTGGTGGCATATTGTGTTCCTCTATAAGATGGAACCGATAGTTAGATGAGATCCAATATGGCGGATTCAATATGGTGGTCAAAAGCAGTGAGAAAATGTCTATTTTAAAAAAATCAACCTGATTGACCTGAAATCAACCAAACAACAGCTGTTTTTGGAGTCGACTTCATATTCGAGATCAACGACACCCAAAACCCCCGTTTACCAAATTTGGTGTTAATCGGTTGAATTTTAAAAGAATTAACATACACAGCGTAGATGAGCCTTCGAGCTAGTGGAAAGCTACTCACTTAGCTGTTAATTACTGAATAGTTGGCAACACTTTTGTTTTGACAGACCACAAGAAGTCTGTCAATAAATTAAATTGAAAACGAAGAAACTGCTTAAGGGGGGAGATACCCCTAGACAGGGTGAAATTAGTTTTGTTTAATAATTTTTGAAGTGATAACTTCTTTAGGCGCGTTTGGCAATTTCTGATCAGTGATTTTCTCGATTCAATCGTCAGCAAACAGTTAGATTCTGCCGCTGCTTTTGTATGTTCGATCTTCGAACATGTGCGCGCTCGCATTGTAGTCGTTGCGTTTGAATTTTGTTGTTGTGTTTCAACTTATATATCATGCGTGTGTAGGTTAGTGCCTTTTATAGTGTGTACGTACATACAGGGAGTTTTTTATAAAATGAACAAAATTAAATTTTTTTCCATGCTATATAATACATGGAAAAAATTTAATTTTTTTAGTTCTTGAATCGTTTCCAGATTGTTGGCATAACATCGGTACTTCACGGTTCCCAAAAAAAGTCCAAAGGCGCAAAAATGCAACTCCGAGGCGGCCAATTGAGATCGCCAAGACGGCTGAAAACACGATTTAGGAATTTGGTGCACAAAAGATCGATTGTGGCATGGACTGAGTGGCCCATGCATCTTCTAGAACTGCATCTTATTTTTTTTCCTGATTGTCGACCTGTGCATCTATAATCGTGCTAAGAACTTTTATCGAATAAATCAAAAAAAAAAAAACCAAACATCAAAACTTAAAGCGCAGCCAGTTGCAGTTATTGAGGTAACTTTTTTACATAAGTTGCACTTCTAAAAATCTCATACTGTTGCAAAAATCGAGGAATTGCGTGTATCAAGGGTTGAGATTATCGAGTATGTACTGTAATATTGTATATAACATAAGTCATTATTTTTAACGTGACGAAGTTACGTTGTACAGATCAAGTTTCCAAAAAAGTTGAAAAATTAATTTTTTTAAAATTCATCTGCGTTGCATTGAATTGTTACTCGCTGAGTATAAGAGCTATGATTAAAAAAATGGTATGACCGTTAAGGTTAATTCTTTGACTTCATTATAAAAACAAAACAAGAATTCAAAACATCATCCGGTCGCAGGGGGAAATGTTTAAGCAACACAACTGGAAATTTGTTACATGGAATTATTACTCGCTGAGTGTTAGTGCTAGGATTAAAAATACGATACGCCAATAAAAGCCTACTGTAAGCCCTCACAACAAAATTAGACAAAAAATTTCTGTCGCGATGGGGACGCTGAAAGAGCCGCTCAAAGATCGATAACTACGGTGACCATCCGTCCTCTTTTAGAGAGGACAGTCCTCTTTTTTAGCCTTGTGTCCTTTTTAAAAATGTTGTCCTTTTTTTGTCCTCTTTTTTTCAAATTGTCCTTTTTTGTCCTTTTTTTATAATTAATTACTCAAAACTTTAAGTTTGCATGTAAATGTAGAATCACTTCTTTACATTTTTTTTCTTAATCTGGCAACAGCCTTAAATAAACGAAAATAAGCAGGATTTGGCAGCACTGAAAAAGGCTATTGTGAATGGTTCTTAACACTGTTTCTTTTGTGTTTTCTGGTTAGAATTCAATTCTTTCTCTTTTCAATTGTTTTCTGTTGCTGCTGTAAGACTTATTGGTATATTTTATATTGTTTTGGTAAATTTGCAAGTTTTTTCGCGCTTATACAAATATGTAAATACTTTTTATTAATTGTAGAAATGCCTCCAAAGCGAAAATGTGTTTTTAATAATGATTTGGAAACCGAGTTCCCATTTATTAAAAAAGCCAGCAGTGAACATGAAGTTAAATGCAGAATATGCTTTGCTAACTTTTCGATAGCCAACAGTGGTCTTTCAAACATAAAACAACACATAGAAACACGTAAACATCAAACGGCAGTTCTTGCTTCTAGTAGTTCAAATCAAATAACTAAATTTTACAGAAACCAGAATTTTAATTGTAAAGAAAAGCAGTTGGCTGTTCTTGAAGGTTCCTGGGCTTATCATTCTGTTCAGCACAATTATTCGTTCCGCTCCAATGATTGCACTTCAAAATTGATAAAATCGTGCTTCGAAGAAAAATATTCTTGTGCTCGAACTAAGTGTGAAGCAATCATCAAAAACATATTTGCACCAATTTCTCTAGACTTGATTAAAGCTGATTTATTTAGCACCAGCTGCATAACAATTTATTTAGATTGTTCCAATCATGGACCTATTAAACTTTGTCCAATTTTAGTCCGGTATTTTCTACCAAATAAAGGAATAATGGTTAAAATTTTAGGCGTTAAAGAACTGCAAGGTGAAACATCAGATATCATAAGTAAAAGTCTTCAAGAAACTTTAATTAAATATGATGCAACTCGAAAAATGGTAGCATTCTGTGCTGATAATACCAATTGCAATTTTGGAGGTGCAGCTAGAAAAGGCCTAAATAACATTTTTAAAAAAATGCAAGATTGCATTGGCAAGAATTTAATCGGTGTAAATTGTGTTGCTCATATTTTGAACAATTGTATTCAAACTGCGGCGGAGTCTTTGCCAGTTGACATAGAAGTTATTATTGTTAAAATTTTTTCATTCTTTTATATTTACACTGTAAGAGTACAACAGTTCAAAGAGATCTGTGAGAATGTCGATATTGAGTACAAAAAATTATTGGGCCACAGTAAAACACGATGGCTTTCGTTAAAGCCTGCATTGGAGCGAATTTTGAAGTTGTTCGTGCCATTAAAGGAATATTTTCTATCGCAGCAAAAGTGCCCTACAATACTGCGAGATCTTTTTAACAATCCATGTGCTGAAGTGTGGTTAATTTTTGCTCATAGCCAAGCGTCAATATTTCATAAATATATTCTTCGTCTTGAGTCGCAAGACATTTCTATGGCTGAAGCTTCTCTTATTTTGAAAGAATTGAAATTAATATTAATTGAACGCAAACAAGAAGTTTTTTTGCCTCTCGTGGTTTCAAATGCCCTGAAGTTGGCAGGCACTGTCGATGAATACATGATTAAAAAAGAAGTAACAAGCTTTTATGGAACTTGTATTGACTATTTGAGTCAATGGGATACAGCTTTTAAGGATATTGAGCATTTCGAATGGGTCCTTTTACGAAGTGTTCCATGTTGGCAGTCGATTGAAAAGAGTTTAGTTTACTTAAAAAATTTAAGGGATGATATAGAGATTAATAATGAAGATTTATTCGATGAAGTAGTTTGTGTTAAAAATTATGTAGATGTACATAAAATTGAGAAGTGGAGAAATGATGGAACTTCAACAGGCTCTAAATGGAAAGAAATTTTTAGTCACTTTTTTGATAAATATATTCCTTGCAAGAATATACTTAAGCTCGTTGAGTTTTCACTGTGTCTACCAGCTTCTAATGCGCCAACAGAAAGAGTATTTTCATTATGTAATAATATTTGGACATCGGAGAAGTCCCAGTTAAAAGTAGCTACCTTAGAATCCATATTGATTACTAAATCTAACTTCCAAATGGACTGCACAGAATTTAAGATATTTTTAGAAAAAAATGAAAACGATCTATTAAAAAAAATACATTCTGTCGAAAAGTATTTGTAAAGATTTTAATTTACTTATAGTTACTGTAAGATTTAAGAATGTACTGTGATTTAATATTTTATTCATATAAAAAAAAGATCTCTTTAAAAAATAATTTCTGAACAAACTTATTACTTAGTATTACTAAGCCATTTTTTTTTATGTTATGTTTTGTTTGTATTACTTAGTCATTTTTGTTTGTATGTATTTGATAAACGCTTAAAAGACATTGTTTTTTTTAAGAAAAATCCGATCTCAGTTTATTTATTAAATTTTTTATAAATAAATACTAAAACATTTCGTTATTTATATTATATTTATTCCATGCAGGATTTTTATGTTTTTAAATAAATTACTATTTTTTTAAATGAATATGTTTTGTTTTTTTATCGTGTGTCCTTTTTTTTTATTTGAAAATAATGGTCACCGTATCGATAACGCAACATTCATGCAGCGGCGTTGCATTGAATTTTTACTCAATGAGTATATAACCTACGATAAAAGTTTGAAAAGGAAAAAGAAGTTTTTATAAATGGCTTTACGGCAAAAATAAAAAAAAATTCCGGCGACGTCAGGTCGTGAATATAGCAGCTTATGTAACAGAAATGTAATATCGTTGCATGGAATTATTACTCAATCAGGAGGAGAGCTACGGTAAATTTTGTTTTACGACAGCAGGGATGTGTTATTACGCATCACAACTAAATTACAAAAAAAATTCTTGTTGTCATGATTTCTGGGATGCAATCACATAATGCAGTAAAAATGCTACAGCCATGAAAAAACGTTGCATGGATTTTTAACTCTGTGACTACTGGTGCAACGGTAAATTTTAAGGAACGAAAACGAAGGTGAGGTCTTTGGGCATATGACAAAAATAAAAATAAAATTGACGACGTTTCAAAGACGGGAACCACCTAATGTGACGCATATGCATCACTTTTGCTGGATTAATTGAAATTAGAACACAACCAATGAGGAAGCAAAAAAAAAGCTAAACGAAAAGCACCAACTCCAAATCCAACAACAACTCCAACAACAACACCAACACCAACGCCAACACCAACACCAACACCAACACCAACACCAACACCAACACCAACACCAACACCAACATCAACACCAACACCAACACCATCAACATCAACATCAACATCAACATCAACATCAACATCAACATCAACGTCAACATCAACATCAACATCAACATCAACATCAACATCAACATCAACATCAACATCATCAACATCAACATCAACATCAACAACATCAAAATCAACATCAACATCATCAACAACCCCACCACCACTAAACCACCACCACCACCACAAACAACAACAAAAACAACAACAACAACACCAACATCATCAACAACAACAACAACAACAACAACAACAACAACAAAAACAACAACAAAAACAACAACAACAACAAAAACAACAACAACAACAACAACAACAATAACAACAACAATAACAACAACAATAACAACAACCACAACAGCAACTCCAACGCCAACAACAACAACAAAAACAACAAAAACACCAACACCAACAACAACAACAACAACAACAACAACAACAACAACAACAACAACAGCAACTCCAACAACAACAACAACAACAACAACAACAACAACAACAACAACAACAACAACAACAACAACAACAACAACAACAACAACAACAACAACAACAACAACAACAATAACAATAACAACAACAACAATAAAATAACACACGGAAACCAGACTATGAAACCGAAAAAGGACTATGACAAGAACACCTAAAACTTCCAAACTAGGAAAGGGATCCGGAATCCTTGATTAAGTTTAGGAATTTGGTCCCGGATTAAAACAAGAGTCTGTTCATGAATAGGAAAATTATTGGCAGCCGTGGTGCAATGGGTAGAGTGCGTGACCCATACGCCAGAGCACTTTGGTTCAAATTTCATCTGACACTGAAAGTTTTCTGGATTGAATTGATTTTTCTGTTAGGTCGTCACCTCTCTACAGATAATGGCAAACCTCAGAGAGTAAATAATGCCATGAAAAGCTTCTTGAGCACATGCACATTAGCCGTTTGGAGTCGGCATAAAACTAGTAGGTACAAGTTCTCGATCAATTGTGTCCAAACATTTAAAACACGCACAATACAATTTGACAATAAGAAGTTCGGTTAAAGTTTTTACAAAGGCTGAATTGTCCTTAAAACACCTTTTCCTCATTTATAATAATAATTGTTTTACTACTAAGGACACGGGGTTAAGAATAACACAAAAAAATCAGAACTTAGACATGATACCTGACTGCTAACACAAAAAATTCTTTTTCATCCATTTTTACCACAGAAACATTAGAGATGGGTCTATGACTCAATTGTCGTAAATGGTTAAAGTTTGAAAAAATTGAAAAAGACAAGTTCGATTACTATGCATTCAAAAACTTAATTTTAATTATAAATACAAAAAATGGCGAAAAAATGAATGGGTCATACATGACGCAAGACGGGAAGAGGGTTAACAAAAAGTATAAATTAAAAAAACAGACATCACTTAATGCTCTTTTTCCAAAAAAAATCAGATGAGATCTGCTTGAGCAAAAGTAAAGGTGGGTCATATATGACCCATTGATCGCACAGGGTAAAGGACAAAAAAACAGTAAACAGACATCATTTAATACTAGTTTTTCAAAAAAACAATTTTAATGTTCAGCTAAGTTGAGTCATATATGACCCTATGGTCGTACAGGGTTAAGAATTGAAATTTCAATTCATTGAAACGTGAACACCTGCCGTATAGCCTTAATTTCACGTTGCCCCATGGCAATGGGGTCGAGGTTCATGGAATTTGCCCATGAACCTTGCTTTGATGCCCAGCAGATAAATCTTCAGGACTTTAGTACCATGCAATACAAATACAACGTCCATCCGACCTCTCCTGGGCGTCACTTCCATGAATCCAAACGCGACCAACGCCCTGTCATAGTAGTTCCAACACCGGTTACACACCATTCTTCCACCATTCTTGTATACTTAAATTAATAAATATACTGTATGGATAGCAACCAATGCTGGAACGCAACAGTACCAATTATGGATGATTAGTTGGGTCACCATCCACATTTATTGGTGGAAATCGAGACCCATCTAACATCTCTGACAATTTGTGGGAATGGCCACCCGGTTGATTAAACGCAACTCTACGCCGTTCTCACAGACCTGTTCGCGACATTGAACTACCATAGCCAGCACGATACTCCCCGAAGGGCCAGCCCTACGATAGTCTCCCCGGGCAAAAGGGATTTACCTCGACACGCGCCAACACACACTGAGACACCTGCATTCATCTGATACATACTACATCGTAGACAACATCACTTCTGACCGTGTGTGACACATCACTATTTGGAATTTAGGAATATTATTTGGACAGATAAAAATTGAACGGAAGAGTGAGGATAAGTTTCGGATCAAAAAAAAAAAGGATAGGGACAAAAATATGGACAAGGATAAAGAAAAACTGTCACGTCAAAACCTACGCGTGTGTCCACGACACAGTTAACTCTTTTTTTATTTTTTTCGTAAGGCCTTCATAATAAGTCCTTCATTTCTGTTGTATAACATTTACCGTGTCAAGCATATACTCACCGAGTAATAATTCCATGCAACGCCGTTGCATGATTGATGCATTTTCGATCTTGCAGTGGCTCTCTCCGCGACCTCATGACGTCATGAATTTTTTGTCTATTCTTGTCTTGAGGGCTAAGAACCAGCCTTAACTGGAGTATAATATTTTTTACCGTCCCACCTATAGATATCGCGTTATAATTCCATATAACAAATTTTCAGTATCGTTGCTTAAACAGCTCCTTTCGCGTCCCGATGATATCATTATTTTTGTATTTATTTTTGTCATAAGGCCAAAGAATTAACCTTGCATGTATGTCGGTCCATAATTGTTCCCTTAGGCCATATACTTGCCGATACAACACCGATGCAAGTTGGAAAAAATGTCTTTTTCAACTTTTTTCGAAACCTGCGCAGTAAAGGGTAACATTGTCTCGTACATTATAAAATTCTGGGTTACACCCGGTATATTAGCTAGGATACAATAACACTCCTATCAAGGTCTTGTTTAATAGTTGCAAATTTAATTAAATCCGATTATTATTTATCAGCATTTGTGCGTTTATTCGAAAAAGACTTTATAACATGGATTACTCGCACTTTGTAATTACTGTAATTACTTTGTTCTAATTCAATAAATATAATAATTTATTAGTTGATAAACTTTTTATAAACAATCGCATTTGATCAAATTTTGATAGGACGCAATTCCGTGTTCGTGCACTCAATTTTATTATCTTAAGTTCAGGACGGCCTTTTTCCAGAAGCATTCATTAATCGTACACATTAATCGTTTTTTTTTTTTTTGTTGTGTATGAATTCTTAGAAATAATAAAGTTAGAATTAATAAAGCGCAATGAAAAATGCAAAATCTGAATAAACAAGTATTAAGGTAAGACCTTCCTATAGTTTGGCAATTTTTATCGATTTTTTCAAAACAAAAGCAAGTTTCTCGTGCTTGATGCCCCCTGTATGGGTCACTTATCTAATGTCTCCTACAATAAATAAAGCCGCAATTATCGCTAATAAAACGGTCGAATATGCAGATTAATAGTTATATAGCTGTTAAATAACTGCTATTAGCACTTATAAACACATGTTCCAACTTATACGGAGAGAAATTTCTTTAAGCTCCAAAACCTTAGTAAAATATGATTTATCAGCCTTTTAATGCGCTTAGAAAATTTCCATCCTACGCAACCCAGCATTTTAATCTTATCTTAATCGAAATCTGTGATTTCAAGGTAATTAAATAAAAAAATATAACGCGGATAAGTAACATTTAATTCGAGCGCATAAAAAACTTTAAAAATCCCATAATTAACAAACTACAGGATGGGCCAAATACGTAATAAGTTTTTTTGTTTAACATGCAATAAAATGAACAAAATTTAATTTTTTTCCAGGTATTATGGCTTTATGAGTAAGAGTAAACATTCCCATTATGGAATAAAACGTCGTTCAAATGGCTGCCTCGAGTGGCTTCGCCGTAGCGCATTCTATCACTCCAATTTTCCAAAACCTTGTGATAATTTCGGGCTGAAGCTCACGGATTGCTTGGATGATATTGATCTTAAGTGTTTGAATCGTTTCCGGATTGTTGGCATAACATCGGTTCTTCAAGGTTCTCCACAAAAAAAAGTCCAAAGGAGTCAAATAGCAGTGCCGTGGCGGCCAATTGAAATCGCCAAGACGGCTGTTAACACGATTAAGGAATTTGGTGCGCAAAATATCGATTGTGGCATGGGCTGTGCGGTATGGCGCGCCATCTTTCATGAACCAGAGGTCGTCCAGATTCATATCTCCAATTTCAGTAAAAAAAGTCGGTTAACATGGCTCTGTAACGCCCACCGTTGACCAAAACATTGTTCCCAACCTAATTTTCGAAGGAAGATGTCTAATGCGGCCACCACTCCACAATCCGCACCAAACTGTCACTCTCAGTGGATGTATCGGCTTCTCGACAATTACGTGCGGGTTTCCCGAGCCCCAGATAGGGCAATTTTGTTTGTAAACGCTGCCGAGATGAAAATGCACCTCGACAGAAAATATGATTTTTCACCAGAAATCGTTTTCCAATTCAAGCTGTTCTATGTCCGAAACTGCGAAGCGATAACAAAACGGATGGTCGTGCGCCTTCAATTGCTGAGTACGATAGTACGAGCACTTTTCCCTCAACAGAAAGAGATGCAACATACCGATGAACAGAGCGAGTCGCAACCCACATCGATGGCAAGCGAAGTTGAGATCGTGGCAAAAGCAAAAGCCATAAAGGACGTTAAGGCGCCAGGTCCTGATGGAGTCCCGGACCGAGCACAGCCGCAGATGTTTGCGTAGTTATTCAACGCATGCCTGACAGAGAACATATTCCCAGCACAGTAGAAGATCCAGAAACTAGTGCTCATACCGAAGGGTAGTAGACCCATGGACGACCCTTCAGGCTACAGGCCGATTTGCCTGCTCGACAAATTAGGCAAGATCTTCGAGCGAGTGGTATGCAACCGCCTCGAACAGGCGATCCAAGCGAGTGGAGGACTCTCTACTCAACAGTTTGAGTTCCGGAAATTTCATTCCACAACCGATGCTATCAATCTAGTCACGAGCACTGAGCAGGAAGCTATTGAAGGGAAAAGATGAAGAAGGGGAACAAAGCAATACTGTCTCGTGGTGGAACATAATGTACGATGGTGTCCTCAGGCTCGCTGTTCCCATAGGCGTCAAGATCATCAGCTTCGCAGACGAGCTTGCGGTTGTGGTGACAGCATAGCACCTGGAGGAAGTAGAGGCTCTCAGCAGTTCAACTATCGGTACAATAAATAACTGGTTGAGGTCAGTGGGGCTAATTCTGGCTGAGCATAAGACGGAAGCAGTGCTCATAAGTAGCCGGAAAAAGGTAGAGACCGCCAGAATTAGCATACGTGGAACGGTGATAGAATCGAAGCCATACATCAAGTACATCGGTGTGATGATCTACTCCCGACTATCATTCAAGCAACACCTCCAGTATGCCCACAGAAAAGCGGCCGAAGAAGGAGTGTCACTTTCCAGAATAATGCCAAACACAAGGGGCCCCAAACAAGGGCGAAGGACATTGATTCTTAATATAGTCAGGTCCATTAAGATATACGACTCAACTGTATGGGCGAACGCAATGAAGACGAAGTCCTACCGGCGTGGTGTTGAGTCGGTTTTCAGACTTGGTGCACTCAGGGATTGTTGTGCCTTTAGAACGGTTTCTGGGGACGCAGCAATGGTTCTGGCAAGTTCAATTCCCATCGACTTCCTTGTAGACGAAACGGTGTTTACCACCAGTAACATTAACGCGCCTAATCCAACCGCTCGTAAACAACTCGCTAGAAAAATAACCATACTCAAGTGGCAAGACCGCTGGGATAAATCAGCGAAGGGTCTCATGGACTCACCAGCTTATCCCAAACCTGTCCAATTGGTGTGGCAGAAGTCATGGCTCTGTGAACTTCTACATCACGCACATTCTCAGCGGCCACGGGTGCTTCAGAGCATACCTCCACAAATAAAAGCACGCCGCAGACCCCTATTGCAGTCACTGCGCTGCAAATATATCATCTTTGAGTGTCCAAAGTTCCGCAATGTCAGAGAACAGGCTTCGGCGAGCCTCGGCGAAACGGGGACGTGGCAAAACTTAATTACCTTTATGTTTGTAAACGAAACGAACTGGTCAGTGGTGAACGTCCTAGCAAGAGTCATTACCGATGAACTCCGAAGAGTTGACAAAATAGGTGATACAGAAGTTGTAACCTATACCATAACGACTTGGCAAACAGAAGATGAACACTAGTCGAACAGATTTCAGCTAAGTGCTATTCCTATGCCCCGTGAAGTGATGCTTTACGGCGGTTCCACGGAGGGAGGAACCTGAATGCGGAGGTTCAGGTTTTGTGCGTAAGAATCGCAATAATAAATTAAATAAAAAAAAACTCTCGACTACAGCAGCCACACTCTCGTCTGTGCGCACCGTACGACGACGGGGACTATTAGTGTTGTCCACTAGCATTTTTTGCGGAAACTTGCGTACAGCAGGCAGTGGGTGCTTCATTTCGGGCAAAACTTCTTTTCAAATAACGCACTGTTTGGGCTACACAGCACTCACTTTGGAAATAAGTTTCCTATATTTCCCAATGTTGTTCAAGCGTAAAGCGACTCATTTCTTTCCGCGGAGGTATGAAACTGATCTTATGTCAAGATTTCGAGCGGGAAACAGGTGTCAGTGTCAAAATAACCTACCATTTAAAAAGAAACAACTAGATGGCCCACCCTGTATATGTGTCTACTTTATAATCCAAGAGACATCAAAACGATTCTATCTTTTTGCCTTTTTTTTTCAAAAAATAAATTCTACACCTCTTCTTGATACATCTTTTATCACATCTTTGATCCCACAAAGCACTTGATTTTTCATCACATCTCACATCGTCCGTCATATTTTTGAAAGTTGAGGACATGACCTGGCATGATTTCAGAGAGCTCATCTCACACTAAACATCATCATATCAAGAGAGTTATATTTTCCTTTTGTAGAGAGAATTCTTGTGTGGTTTTATGCTGATTATTTTGTGATCGCCATTAAGAAATATATGCACACTAGACCGTCTCACCTAATCTGAAGAATTATTCAAAGAAAGTTTCGAAAAAAAATTTTTGTTTTGACCGAACGTAGGGTCGTGCATTGACATATTTCTTTATAACTTCGGTGTAACGATTCGGACAGTAACGATTCGTTTACGATAGGACGAAGTCTATGTTTTTGTCTTTGTTTTTGTCTCAGGGAGACCTATTTTTGTTTCTATGACTCACTGACCTCAGTTGACCCCTTATAGTACTGACCCATCGGACCTCAGATTCTAGCACCTTAAGGTACCATTTTGTTTTCAGAAATGGAAAGCCCGTCAAAAATCATTAAACTTTTACCAAAGAAATTTGTACTACTCAGTATTTTGAGAATGACATAGAAAAGCTGTGAGAACGACAACGTCGTGCTTGACCCAAAAGAATATAGGTCTCCTTGAAACAAAATATATACATATCATTCTTTTAGATCGGACAGTAAACACCGAAGCTATAAAGAAATATGTCGATGCGTGACCCCTACGTTCGGTCAAAAACAAAACTTTCTTTCAATAATGCTTTAGATTAGCTGCTGTGCGGTGAAATTTGTTTTTTTCGAGACGGTCAAATGTACACATATATTTACGCCATTAATAGGTAAAAATATTATGACACACGTAAAGACTTTGTAAATTTTTCACTAAATTTCGTTTTATTCTGTCAGTCATTTCTATTTTTCGAACTTTGGCAAAGAACAAATACAACTACAATAAAAATCTAGGTAAATTATGTTAGTAATACAAATAGACTTATAAGAAGGCCCGCGTACACAAGTACTCAAAACGGCTTAAGATTTTGAGAGATAAGAAGACCATAAAAGCTTTGTTGTAAAGGTTTAAGAACCTTAAAATTGTAACCGATGTACTTTTTGATAAAAATTATCTTGGAATAATTATCTCAAAATTAACAATTTCTCGATTACGTATTTATTTTAAGAACAACAATTAAGGGATTAAAGTGCATTTGGAACATTATAAATATACTCTTCATGGAGGTATGGGGACTCTTTACTTTAGATCAAAACAATAATGCAATAAAAATACTATTTAAGGCTTATTTCAAAATCGAACTTTTTTTGTTTGCTTTATTTCTACGAGTTTTGGCAACTTTCAAACAGATCGGGATAGATAAGAACTGAAAACATAATCCAAAGTATGACAAATTAACCTATTCTAAAAATGACAAAATAATCTATAAACGATTTGATTAAATTTACTGCGTTTAAAAAACCGAAAATAATTTATTGAAGTGCACTTACGAAATATTTATAAAAGTTTAAGTTATCAACAATTAATCCATAACCTCGATCTCAATTTAAGCTGTCAGTTAACCCGGTAACGCTCAGTGTCACATGTAGGTGACACTTCTTTCGAAGCAAGCAAATATCATACATATGCTGATAAATATTAAAATAATTTTGTTGTCCATCTGTCCAACCGTCCAACTCTGTTTTGGCCACCTTTAAGAATTTTTGCCAACCATTTCTGTTTTGCGCTTGCCGACGCCAGTTGGAAACAGCATACGGCGGCGCGCCGTGGACATCCTCTCCTGCGTTGACCACCATCCGGCACCGAATCGAATATTTTTTCGCTGGAGCGTCGTTTTCCATTCGCTCAACATGACGTAGCCAGCGTAGCAGCTCGATATATATGCGCTTTACTATGTTGGCGTCGATGTCGGCGTACAGCTCATACAGCTCGTGGTTGCATCGAATTTGGTACTCGCTACTGACGCAAATTGGACAGAAGATCTTTCCAAGAATCTTATTTTCGAAGGCTCCCATAGTCTTTTCATCAGAACTGCCCAACTATATCCATGTTAGTGCTACATATAATAGGACGGGCATGATAAGTGCCTGATAGAGCGTCAGTTTTGTTCCTCGAGAAAAGGAGTTATCATTTATTCGTTCTATCTCTTCGCTTTATCTCAAGACTGACATCGTTGAAAGAGTTTATGCTGGATCCCAGGTACACGAAGTACTTAACAACCTCGAAGGAGATGTTGTCAACAGTGATATGGTTTCCGAGACGATAAAAAAAAAAATAAATAACTGGCCCTTTCAGCCCTTGAAAGGACTTTGACCTAGCTTCTTAGGATCAATTGTGTTGTGCGTGTTATTAAGTTTGTACACAATTGACCGAGAAATGGACCTACAGGCTTAACGCCGACTCCGAACGGCGATGAACGAAATGTTCCTATTCTCAAGTAGCTTTACATGGCATTTTGATTACTCTCTGAGGTTTGCCATTGTCTACAGAGAGATGGCGGCCGTACAGAAAAATTATTTTAATTCAAATAATTTTCTGTCGCTGCTGGGATTCGAACCTGGGTCTCCAGGTTCGTTGACATAGCGGCCACGCACTTTAACCAACTACGCCACGGACCATTCTCGGTTTCCGAGACGATGTTACTTTTTATTTGCTGACACTAGATATTTTGTTTTATCTGCGTTCACTGCAAGATCCATTCGAGTTGACTCTTACGCTTTATGACCAATGATATCGATATCATCAGCATATGCCAGCAACATATATTCTTACAGAATATCGTGCCACTCCGTCTCAAATCAGGAGCTCGACTGATCTTCTCCATCATTAGGTTGAAAAAGTCGCACGATAGGAAATCAATCACCTTCTCTGAAACGTCGAATGGAATCGAATTAAGCGATGAGGTCCTTCCCGATTTTAACTGTGCTGCTGGTGCTGCTCTGTGTCATTCTGCAAAGACGGATGAGCTGCGGATGAGAACCAAATACAGACATAGTGGAGTATAGGTGATTCCTTATTGGACTACCGAAGGTGGCTTTGTAATCGGCTAAAAAATGGTGCGTGTCGATTTGTTTCTCTGGGTCTTCTCCAAGATTTGTCGTAGCCAAGATCTGTTCAATAGTGGATTTTCCAGATCCAATGAGCTGGATTACTATGGGATTCAGTCTTATGTAATAAATAATACAGCAAGCAACCAGTGTGGAAGTTCAAGTTTCACCTGCAAATTTGGACGAAGAAATGCATGATTTTGCTGAAAAAAGTACAATGTACCGAATGTATTGTACCGAAATGGAGCGATGCCGTTTTACTTCTTTATATGCCGTTTTACTTCTTGGGAGAAGTCAACTGTGATGAGGAGAAAATGAGTGTCGAAATGAGCTTGGAGCTATTTCTAACGGATGACCTGGTACAGCACCCTTTAGTGTTTAACATAGACAACTGCCCTGTGAGCTTAATTCTACATGCCCCTAAGCAAGAAGCCTATGGTTTAAGGAATTGATGCCCAGCAGATAGATCTTTTAGGCGTTAAAGCCAAATAAATGTTTTTATTAACGTCCTTCCGACCATCTCCTGGGCGTCGCTTCAATAACTCCAGACGCGGCCAACGCCCTTTTATATGTATAGTTACCAATATTGGAACGCAACAGTACCAATTTATGGATGGCAAGTGTTATCACCATCCACATTTATTGGTGGAAATCGAGACCGATAAAGTCTCCGACAATATATGGGCATAGCGACCCGGTTGTAGATAATCGTAACTCCACGCCGACTAATATAGGTCATATTCGCGTCATTGAGCTATCACAACCAGTACGATACTTCCCGCAGTGCCAGCCCTGCGATAGTCTCCCGGGCAAAAGGGTTTTACCTTTACACAGCACTGCAACACCACTGACATCTAACATTATCACACTTGACTGTGACGAATTGTTATTCACCACTATTTACCTCACCAAGATCATCCTGAGCCACCAAATAACATCCAAGGCCCCATCCACCAAAAGCACACGCAATCACGTTGCAAACACTGTAATTAACCAACAGCAGAATGCATCACCTAAACACTCTGAAAATTACTTTACACTCTGAAAACCGCTGTTTCATCTCTTCGCGCCCTTTTAATAATTCGAAAGTAGTCTAGTGTCATCGCATCACCACTTTAAAACTAGGCCGTCAGACATCATTCGGTAGCTCACCATATAATGCCTTCAAGCAATCCCAAGGTTTTTGCAGTTATACTGACACCCATTTTCACAATTAAGGACATGCTAATGTTCCAGTGGTACAGTGTTCGCGTTAGTCAAGGTAAAGAGTATCCCCGTGCTTAAAAATTTCTTTGGCATAATTGATACTGCTCTGTAGGCATAAGGCTACAGTTGTATATCAACAACGGTCCCACCTATTATCAAGATTAAGCTAGACATGAAAGGCTCAAGGTGGGTCTGAGTAAGACCTGGTACAGTACATTGCTGATATGAGTAACCTTGCCGCTAAATCATAGGTACTCTAGATGTAAGTATTGAAGAAATAAAGGTGTACATCTCCACAATTTTACTCACAGGATATTAGAATGCTATGGGAGACTAAAGAGGAAACTTATCGTGAAATATTTAGTATGTTCAAGCATCAGACGCAACCGTTTCTTTGATATTCAGCGATATCTCCATCTTTGCCAGAAGACGACAAATTCGCAAAAAGTTCGCATATATTTCGAATTGCTAAATAGGAAATTCAAAAAGAATTTCCACAGAATTAGTTCGTCTGACATTGCCATAGACAAAACTATGGTATGAAACTATGACAAGCATGGGGCAAAGCAACATATCCATGGAAAGCCTATTAGATTTATTTGACTATAAACTGTAGTTAGCCCAGGTTGACCGTCCTTTCTCCGCCACTAGTGGGAATCAAAACATGAATAATACAAACATAAAAACAGAAACAAAAACGTCAACACCCAAACGGGGGTCCGGTCCCCAAACAAAAAAACCGGTAGGGGCCTTTGGTTCCGACATAAGAGCTGTGGTATCACCAAGCTGTGGTATCACCAAGCTCTTTACCTACCACACAAGGACATATTGTGATAGTGATACCATCAGATCACCGACCCCTATCAACAACAGTAAGCACATCGAAAGCCTGTGTAGCTGGCATTGGATCTTCGAACAAAGGTGGTAATCGACGCGGTGACGCGGGTGCAGCCAACGTATCGGGGACCAAGGAAACCCCAATGATCAGCGCTAGGGAGGCTGATTTTGAAAGAAGGCATCTCCTAAAGGCGGGTTACTCAGAACGCAAGAACCGTATTCTTCGACGTCTAGCTACGGATCCTATCAAGGAAGGTCAGGTCTCGAAGGAGGACCTGGAAAAAATCAAGTAGGATATAGCATGGGCGAAGAAGGTCCTACCGGACTTCACAATCGAGCCCCCCCTGGTAAGCATCCATCCATATAAAGGAACCGCTCTGTGGAGGAACCTGCCGCAGGTCTCTATATTTCGGGAATAAATATAAAGACCAAATTTTTTTAACTTTGATACGTTTAAAAACTATGTCTTGGAGATATCTCAAGCGGAAAGGTATAAATTTGTTACAAATTGTTCGAATCATAAAGGAGCATATTTCGAAAAATAATAAGGAAACAAATTTGGTTTTTATAATTAATCCCGAATTATATGTAGTAACCTACTTATTGCAGGAACGGGTACTATTTGCGAATGTCGTCTCGAAAAATGCAAGCTTTAGAGCAGCAAAGAGTACTGAATAAGAAACCAAGGGGAGAACTGGTCTACCAAATATTCGGAGACCATTTTCCAGCTAAAGGGCATAATAACAGCATTGTGTCAGTGATTTCGAACTGCCATGGGTTGAATCCCGTTACTAAAGTTGACCGAGTTGGTGTTATCAACAAAAAGTGTCGTAAAATCCAGATTGAATGCAAATTTTTTCTAATTGCAAAAAGTTAAATAGTACATGGGTGGTGTTGTACATGGGACCAATTTGTCGAGAACGCTGACTCTTTGAGGATTGAGTTGCGCGATAAGAAATTATGGTTTCCTCTTTTCGCATTCGGAATAGATGCATCATGTCAAAATGGTTGGTTAACCAAAAGGCAGCTTGAACTTTCCTTTCGTACAACTGTGGTGTTGTCATATCTTCAACAATATGGCGAAACCTCCAACTAAATTTCGCCATTTGCGGTAAGGCCCTTCAAACAAGAGTATTGGAGGCTGTTCAGCTAGGCAGAAACGCAGCTCAGATCATACAGATAGAGAATGCTCTCAACGTCGTTTCAGTTACTATCATGAAAGAATGAGAAAGACATTCACCAACTGCCATTTAGGCATCTCGAGTAATGATACAAATACTATGGCTGCCTTTTAAGTATTGCGCCTCGGCAACACTCAGCATTGCCAGATGAGTTTTGACAGTTCCATTCGAAAATTGGACATTTTTTTAGCATAGATGTACTCACATCGTTTTGGCAAATATGCGTTTATTGTGTTGTTTACAGTCGTTTGAAAATTTTATTTCGACAAAAAAAAGAGGATCTAATACGTGAGCATTTTCGGGTGATGATTTTTTTTACGATTTTCAACGTGAATTGAGAAAAAACGGGATGGGTTCAAAATTTCTTCTATACAAAATCCTTTATACAAAGTTCTCATTTTCAAAATTTCCCTTTTTTTAAATTCTCCTTAAAAAATTCCACCTTCACAAAAATCCTCCTTCACAGAATTCCCCTTTATAAAATTCCCCTAAACAAAATTCTCCTTAACAAAATTCCCGTTTACAAAAGCCCCTTTTAAAAATAAAATTAAAAAAGAACATGCTGTTATTGAGAGATAAAGCGCGATCTTTTGTTGAAGGTTTTCTTTTTTTTGTAAGGATTTATTCTGAGAACGTAGAGTTGTGAAATGCAGAAATTTACAAAGGGAGAAATTTGTAAAAGGGGAATTTCGGCAAGGGAAAAGGGAAGAGAATTTAGTGAAATATTGTAAAAAAAGGGAAATTTTGTAAGAGAATTTTAAGGAGAATTTCGAAAAGGGTAAATTTTGACAAAGAGAATTTTATGAAAGGTGAATTTCGTCAGTGGGAATTTTGAAAAGGGAATTTTCGACCCGTTCCAAAAAAAAAACCGTAATTGATCAACTTAGTTCGGCTTTTGGTAATGAAGTATCCACACCCAGTGACTATAAAACACATGAGTTCGAGCGTGGTCGTCGTTTCTAAGACAAATTTCGTGAAGGTCTTCCAAGAACGGCTGTTGCGGCAGAAAACATCGATGGAAGCAGTAAGGCATGTGACATATCGCGAGATGGGGTTATCCTTGGGCATTAGTGGAAGATTTATTCCCGTTGGTTACCCCATAATTAGACGATTGCTCAAAAAAAGGCCATTTGTTTGCCGGAAGTCTTCGGAGAATTGAGGAAAACCAACCACTGAAGAAAGATCATGCTCCATCACGACAGTACGAGTTCCCATACATCAGCTCAAATAAGAGTTTTTGAGCACTCAAAATGTGGTATAGGCACTACTGGGACATTTAAAGCTTCTGTGTTGTTCCTGTGTTCGTCTTTTGTCTTTGATTTGTTGCTGCGTTTTGTGTTGCTACATAAGCCTTTGCTCTCAATTCTTACTCTCAACGCTCCCAGAGCGCTCTCTGTCCATAGCTGGTTATACGTCTTGCAGCCCCGACTTGGCACCCAATGACTTATTCTTGTTTCCTCACATTTAGAAAAAAAAAAAATGTAGTGAGCAGTATTCTTTGTCCGAACATGTCCCGTTGAGGAATTCAAAAACCTGGTTTCGAAAATTGGTTCAAACGAATACAAAAATGTAATGATCATCTTGGAGAATACTTTGAAAAACAATTAAACCATTTTCATCGATTAACCACTGTTTTTCATTGTTAGGCGCAATACTTAAAAGACAACCCATGTACCATACTGAAAAATAATTACCCATGAAAAACTGCCATAATTTTTTTTTTTTTTTTTCAACAATAAACCAACAATTTCCATAATTTGTTTCTTTACTTTGATTTTTGACTTAAACTTGTACTAGTTTAAATCCTATTTAGTACGCACAACACCCCTGCAGGTAACATCCCTTAAACACCAAACTCACCATGTTTTTCGACACTATTCTGCTTTCAAATAAGACGCAACCATCCCATACAAAAAAAAAAAAAAATAATAAAACAACGTTGCCTCCTCTGGTTAAGCCATGAGCGTTACCGGGTTAAATATTCTCACCATATCAGTTGTAAGTTAATCTTGATCTGTGCCCGAACTGTACTGACTGCAGTCGTCGTCGTCGTCGTAGAAAAACAAGCATTCGAAATTATCAAAATTATTACACTTGTTATCATAAAGCAACCATAATACAAGAAATTACGCAACGACATATATAACGATACGTAAATTCGGCCACTATTCATCATCTTTACAATTGTTGGTATATATTTAAGTTAGTTCGAGTGGAGAACTTTAGTCAATAACACAAACAGGTGGAAACAACACCGAATATTATTAACATGTCACACTTGAAAGTTTTAACAAGTTCTGTGAAAAGAACACAATACTTAACACCGCAGGTAAGTTCCTTACGATAATCTTTAAGTTTTTTTAAAAGTTACACCTTAGGATGAGGATTTTTTGAAGAAAACACAATGGATGAAAGTTTAGTTATGTCAGATTCATGGGACAAAGCTTAAGATTTTGCAAGTCTTATGGAAGCTTCCTTTACTAGTATAAATAAAAGGAAATACAAAATGTACTTGCTAATCAAATTTTGAAAATATATAACGGAATATTGTGAATATGATGTGAATTAAATACAGGATTATTCCCTCTGAATTAGATTCCAGGAGAGTTCGTTGGATGCTGGAAAGATTTAACATCAGAAGTTTACAAATTTCTGTGGATTGTTAACTTTTCTTTAGATGTTGAGATATTTTGAAGGCATGAATTAGAAGATTCTTCTGATAGTTTAAAAATATAAAAAAAAAAAATCCTTTCAGAGCCTGGTGCAGATATGAAAATGGTTTTTTTGTAATTTGTTCTTATATTGAATAAGAAGACGTCCAACGCAAGAAAAAGTGACACTTAGATACCGCTTCAGAAGTTTGTGAAATTAAATACTATTTACTACTTGAATTGATACTAGTTAAAAGGATAAATGATTTCTGACTTCAATCCGATTTGAAAATTTTTGATATGAGCATCAAGACCCAGTACTTTTAAATACTTGTAATATTCGGTTAGAATTTAATTAAAAAAAAAAGAAATAAATAAATAACTGGCCATTTCAGCCCTTGAAAGGACTTTGACCTAGCTTCTTATGATCAATTGTGTTGTGCGTGTTATTAAGTTTGTACGCAATTGACCGAGAACCGGACCTACATGCTTAACGCCGACTCCGAACGGCGATGAACGGAATGTTCTCGTTCTCAAGAAGCTTTACATGGAATTTAATTAACTTTTAATAAAGTATGTGAGCAAAGTATCAAAGAGAGTATTGATTTCAAAACGGGGCTCTTAGGTTAAACATTAAATATGGATGTCTTAATTTGTGAAAATATTTTTTGTAAACTGGATTTTGAGCTTTTGGAGTTGTTGATTTCAAATTCTGAAAATACAAACTTCGAAATTTAAGATTCGAAGTCGGCCTCGGTAGTCAAGTAGGTAGCGTGCTTGACTGCCTCCCAGAGGTCCCGGGTTCCAATCCCGGTCAAGCCATGTCCTAACGCTTTATCCTTTCTTTCTTTTTTCCTAATTCCTAATCAACTGGTACTTAAAAATTACCCAATATTTACGACTTGAAGCTGCAGTTGGCGGTGGAGAAGTTTGTGAATGGGATTGCCTTATAGCTAGAATTAACTGAGGTTAATAGCATAACACTTCGTCGTCCGGGAATTCATGTGCTCTGCGTGCAAAAACCACGTTTTGAGTAAATCGAAGATAAGGTTTGAAGCAATTTTTCAAAAATTGACGATGGGATTTATTTATTTATTTATTTGTTGGCCAAGCAAGGCAATTTACTTATTCTAACAGGTTTTATTTTTATTTTATTCTTTTATTTTTTTTCTCTCCCCTTTCCTTGTTTTGGTGTTCGAAGATATGCAATTCGATGTGGGCGTAATCCGCCCACCTTTCCTGAATGTCTCTTAATAAATTTGTGTAGAAATGGCAATGCCAAAATTATATTTCCTAATTGTACTGATCTCATGTACAAAAGGACATTTTTTAAAGGTAAAAAAAAAATCCATTTTGCTCTATACGCCGCTTCAAACGTATTTTATTGTAAGCCCATACACGTAGGGTAAAGTAGCATTAATTTTACAAAAATGTCACACATTTAAAATCAATTCAACAGCAATTTATTCATTTACAAAATTAAAAAGAAAAAAAAGGACATTCGTAGAGCTATTTAACAAAAATTATAAAAAAATTATTCATTTACAAAAAAACAAAAAATAAAAGAAGGATTCGTAAGACTTTTTAAAAAAAAAAAATAATAGTAAAAAAGAGTTGGCTGTGTCGTGGAAACACCCGTAGGTTTTGACGTGACGGTGTTTCTTGTTGTTGGTGTTGAAGTTGGTGTTGGTGTTGAAGTTGGTGTTGGTGTGATTGTTCGTGTTGGTGTTGGTGTGATTGTTCGTGTTGGTGTTGGTGTTGGTATTGGTATTGGTTTTGGTATTGGTGTTGGAGTTGGAGTTGGAGTTGGTGTTGGTGTTGGTGTTGGTGCTGGTTTTAGTGTTGGTGTTGGTGTTGGTTTTGGTGTTGGTATTGGTGTTGGAGTTGGTGTTGGTGGTGGTGTTGGTGTTGGTGTTGGTGTTGAAGTTGGTGTTGGTGTTGGTGTTGGTGTTAGTGTTGGTGTTGGTGTTGGTTTTGGTGTTGGTATTGGTGTTGGTGTTAGTGTTGGTGTTGGTTTTGGTGTTGGTATTGATGTTGCGGTTGGTGTTAGTGTTGGTGTTGATGTTGGTGTTGGTGTTGGTATTGGAGTTGGAGTTGGTGTTGGTGTTGATGTTGATGTTGGTGTTGGTGTTAGTTTTGGTGTTGATGTTGATGTTGATGTTGGTGTTAGTGTTGGAGTTGGAGTTGGAGTTGGAGTGGGTGTTGGTGTTGGTGTTGGTGCTGGTGTTGGTGTTGGTGCTGGTGTTGGTGTTGGTGTGAGTGTTCGTGTTGGTGTTGGTATTGGTGTTGGTGTTGGTATTGGTGTTGGTATTGGTGTTGGAGTTGGAGTTGGAGTTGGAGTTGGAGTTGGAGTTGGAGTTGGAGTTGGAGTTGGTGATGGTGTTGGTGTTGCTTTTGCTTTTTTTATTTGCTTCTTAATTGGTTGTGCCTTCCTTGGTGCGATTACTTTGCCTTAGCTGCATGCAATTAATCCAGCAAAGGCGGGTCCCTGAGGGGCCTCATGACGCCATCAATTTTTTTGTTATTTTTATCATGTGCCCGAAGTCCTCACCTTCATTTTCATTCCTTAAAATTTACAGTTACGCCAGTAGTCACAGAGTTAAAATTCCATGCAAAGTTTTTTCATGGTTGTACATTTTTACTGCATTATGTGGTTGCCACATCACATCTATGCTGTTGTAAAACAAAATTTACCGCAGTACGGCTCCTGAGTAAGTAATAATTCCATGCAACGCTATTAAATTTCTGTTACATAAGCTGCTATATTCACAACCTGTTGACGTCAAAAAATTTTGTTTTTATATATTTGTCGTAAGGCCAAGTATAAATCCTTCATTTATTTTTTTGAACGTTTATCGTAGGTTATATACTCACCGAGTAAAAATGCAATGCAACGCCGCAGCATGAATGTTGCATTGTCGATCTTTGAGCGACTCCCTCTGTGTTCCCTTGACGTCAGAAATTTTTTGTCTAATTTTGTTGTATGGTCTTAGAAGACGCCTTTATTGGTGTATCATATTTTTATTCCTAGCACTAATACTCAGCGAGTAATAATTCCATGTAACAAATTTTCAGTTGCGTTGCTTAAGCAGCTCCCACCGCATCCCCATGACATTTTAAATTTTTGTTTTGTTTTTATAATGAAGTCAAAGAATTAGCCTTGACGGTCGTACCATTTTTTTAAGTCATAGCTCTTATACTCAGCGAGTAATAATTCAATGCATCGCCTATGAATTTTGAAAAACTACATTTTTCAACTTTCTTGGAAAACTGCGCGGTAAAACGTAACTTCGCCACGTCAAAACTAAATTTCTTAATTTTTATTAAGAAAAAAAAAACTTTGGATGGTATATATATATATATATATATCGCTCATTCCAAATAAGGCATTGGGACATTTGGAGTACATATTTTGTACATAAATCGAAATACATTCAAGTTAAAAAATATTTGTGGAATATTTTTTTTAATTTTTTTCTACAATAGAACTACTTATGTCCTTACCAAATACATTTATATGAAATGTGCAAGAGTTTTTTAGAATCATACATTCAAAAAACATCAGGCATCGGATCACGGAAATTTTTTTTTTTTGTGAGATGACATTTTGTAACACAAATCTCTGCGTTTACAAATAAAAGTTTTTCCACGAATTTTGTTTAAAGCATTACCCCTTCATAATACAGCCTTATAATCTTTAGAGGTCAGTTCAATGAAAAAATATATTTTTTTATTCTCTTATGACATCGGGACATAAATTGTAAGGCATTGGGACTTCTTCATTTTTTCATAAATAGTTTCATATTAAACCACCACACTCGCGACGGCCGTGGCGTAGTGGGTAGAGTGCGTGACCCATACGCCAGAGAACCTTGGTTCAATTCCATCTGACACAGACAATTTTTTCAATTAAATTAATTTTTCTGTTCGGTCGTCACCTCTCTGCAGACAATGACAAACCTCAGAGAGTAAAGAATGACATGTAAAGCTTCTTGAGAACATGCACATTAGCCGTTCGGGTCGGCATAAAACTAGTGGGTCCAGTTCTCGATAAATTGTGTACAAACATTTAATAACACGCACAACACAATTTGATCATAAGAAGTTCGGTCAAGGTCATTTCAAGGGCTGAAATGGACAGTTAATTATTTTATTATAAGCCACCACACAAAAATAAGTGTGAGTGCGAGAAGACAGACCCACATATTTCCATGTACTTTGACCCACTGGACACGAATCTGGCATCCATTTTGACCAGTTGGCTCTTGATTATCTTTAAAATAAAAGGAATGTGCTGATTTTACGCATGTGTGGTAGACTTCTTTGTAATGGACGACATAAACATATGTATACATAACACATGGTCCAATAAGTCCCGAGACTAACTACTAGGTGGCACCTCTAACGAAATATCGATATAATATTTCGATAGTTCCAACCTTCGAATAATACGTGTAAAAATTTCATGACAATCTAACGTTTAGTTCAGAAGTTGCAGTGATTTAAGTGACGCTACTGTGGATATTTTCAAAATAATGGATTCCGTGTATAAATCATCACTGTTTTTTGATGGGGAAAAATACCGTCTTAGCTGAGCAATGCCTTCGAAAGCGTTATTCGGACTCTTCTCCATCAAAAGCAACCATTTGTCGATGGTATGCTGAGTTTAAACTTGGTCGTACAGACACAAATGATGCTGAACGTTCAGGACGCCCAAATGAGACAGTTGTTCCACAAAACATAAAAAGAGTACACAAAATAGTATTGACCGACCGTAAAGCGAAGGTGCGCGAGCTACCTGAGGCTCTGAAGATATCGAAAGGCAGTCTGGGAACAATATTACAGGAACATTTTTTGATGAGAAATCTGCTTTCCAAATGGGTTCCACGATTTCTCACACCGGACCAAAAACAACAACATGTCGATGATTCGGAGAGCAGTTTTGCACTGTTTACAAAGAATAAACATGAATTTTTGCGTCGGTATGTGACAATGGATGAAACACGGTTCCACCATTACACACCGGAATCAAAACGGTCATCAGCTTAGTGGAGAGCAACCAATGAAAGCAGGCCAAAGCGACCAAAAACACAACAGTCGGCTGGAACGGTTATGGCATCGGTATTTTGGGATCCGCATGGAATTTTGTTCATCGACTATCTCGAAAAGGGAAAAACAATCAACAGCGATTATTATATAGCCTTGTTGGAGCGTTTGAAGGATGAAATCGCGAAAAATCGGCCCAAGACAATGCACCGTGTCACAAATCGATGAAAACGAAGGCGAAAATACAGGAATTGGTCTTCGAATGGCTTCCTCATCCACCGTATTCGCCAGATTTGGCCGCAGCGACTACTGGCTCTTTGCTGACCTTAAAAAAAATGCTTGCCGGTAAGAGATTTGGCTCCAATGAAGAGGTGATGGCTGAAACTGAAACGTATTTTGAGGCGAAGCACAAATCGTTCTACAAAACCGGTATTGAAAAGTTAGAAAAGCGGTGGAATGAATGTATTGCTCTTGAAGGAACCTATATTCCTTGGACAGTGATGCATGTTTGAATTTGTGTTTTTTTCCTGAAAATTTCTGTTTTTTAACGAGCTGAAATTTTTTGAAATCCACTTAAATCCCCGAAAAATCTTTTGAAGCCACATTTCAAACTTCCCTCTTTGTGGTGGTACCAAATTTTTTGAGACTACTTGCGCCTTCTAGAGTATTTGAGCTTTAAAGTATGACTATGGTATTCCGAGTATGAACTGAAGCTGAAGCGTTTGATTGCCCACTATAGGTAAATCACTACAGAAGAATGAAACTTCAGAACGCCTACTTTTTCGAAAACTCAAACCATAACTTATAAAGGCTACAGAAACAAAATTAAAAACTAACGGCCATATACATAAAAATTTAGAATCCTTTTCCTAAACCTTTTTTAAGAAAAACAGAACAAGTCTTCTATATCCGTTGAGCTCTGGTGTGTTGTGATGGATCCATGTTTCGTTCACGGTACCGAAGGCAGGCAAGAAGTCCTTCTTAATGCGCTTAAATATCGCCAAACACTTCGTTGAAGTTGTCACACGGTCGCGCTAATTCACAATAGAAAGCAAATGCGGAACATTTCGCCAGATAGGTGCGAAATATTCCGTACCCGTTTAGTTAAGATGCCTAGTCTAGTGCACTATCACCAACCGATCGTCCAATATCAGACGAGTTTAATGAATGTAAGTGACGATTTCTAGCGTTATTACCGCAAACGGATGGTACTTTACGATTGTCATAGGTGGTATAGATCAAGCATGCCCAAGTAGTGGCCCGTATGGCCCGCGTGGCCCTTCATACCAATTTTTTTCTATCTTAGTTCGCAAAGACAGATGAGCCAAAATCAAAGAACGCCTGCCAAAAACAACAACACAATCCGCACTCGTTCAGTGTTCAGCACATTTTCCAGCGAACTTTACAAAAACAAATGCGTGCAAAGCCAAAATAAAAAACGCACACTCGATGCTGAAGCTGATTGTCCCGTTACTTGTGTGTCGAGTAATTTTTCATGACACGTGATTTTATTGCATTGTAATTGTTTTTTGTTTTGTTTGAGTTTTTGCCGAACGCAACGATAAGCAACATTTTGTGTTTTTTTTTTTTGTTTTTTTAAGCATTGGCCCGCGCTTAAAATTTCTTGGGCCCCACTGGTATAGATGGTACTTCACGTATGTCACATGCGATTTGCAACTGTCGCGCCATCCGTTTTATTTTTTAGGAACTTTTCACCTTAACCTCGTATTTTTTGTGTTCTTAGTTCTTAGAAATAATGACAAGGTTATTTTTTAATAAAGTATTTTGAGAGAATATCTTTAGAATATTACAATATCTCTAAAACAATGTTTTTTTTTTCACTAGGTGAGCTATTCAACAATTGCAATATCTTCAATTGCGTCACCAACAGCTTCGCCAAGCAACAAACAAGTAGATTTAAGTCAAGCCAAGCCGCTAACAGAATGTCCAAGAGCAACGGTATTTGAGATAGTACGTGGATTCTTGCCCGGTGGGAAGTTTTACAAGAATGACTTGAACGAGTTCATGCGTGGGCTGCACAGAGAAAAGGGAGATATTGTGCATCTGCCACCTATGCTGCGTAAGCGCAGCATGGTTATGACACAAAATCCAGATGATTTTGAGATTGTATTTCGTAATGAAGGCATTTGGCCGGAACGTAATGGTTTAGAATTAATGAACTATCATAGAAATGTTCTACGTAAGGATTACTTTGGAGAGACCTCTGGATTGGTGTTCACGTAAGTTCCAATAGATGACATTCCAAGAAATAGTTCTAAATTCTAACGTTCTATTAAATACAGACAAGGCAAGACCTGGGGTGATCTACGCACTGCGGTCAATCCGATTTTAGTACATCCGAAGAATGTTAAAATCTATCTTTCGGCTATGTCCAAGATCAATATGGAGTTTGTTGAACGGTAATACTTTTGCAAGCACTCGAAAGCTTTAAAAGCTCTAAGCAATTCGTATTTTGCTCTTTCATTTATAGCATAAGAGCAATAAGAGATCCCAAGACCCTAGAGGTTCCCGCTAATTTCAAGGAGGAAATTAATCATTGGACTTTAGAGTCTGTAGCTGTTGTTGCACTCAATCGTCGACTTGGACTCATACAAGGCAAAAATCCAGATGGTATGCGCATTGTTGGAAATCTACAGAAATTCTTCGACATGTCTGTGGATCTGGAAATAAAACCATCACTTTGGCGTTATTTTCCTAATCGTAGGCTTAATGAAACCATTGCGGTTCTAGACGATTTGACTAAAGTGACGGAGAAATACATAAACGAGGCCATGGAAAAGATTGAGAAATCTAACGATAAAACGCCAGATGATGAGAAAAGCGTGTTGGAAAAGCTGCTTAAAATTGATAAGAAGACTGCAACGGTTATGGCCATGGATATGATGTTTGGCGGTGTTGATACCGTAAGTTATCCAATATTTCCTGAGAGTAGTTCGTTTATTTTTCAATTCAATTAAAATAAAATAATTATCAACTTTCATTTTCAGACCACTACTACCTTCACCGGTCTCATGTTAAATCTTAGTAAAAATCCAGAAAAACAAGAAAAACTACGCCAGGAAGTGCTGAAGATATTGCCTAAAAAAGATTCACCACTCACCGTGGAGAGCATGAAGAACCTGCCCTATTTGCGTGCCTGTTTCAAGGAAAATCTACGCATCTATCCGCTGACCTTCTGTAACGTACGCACTACAAACAAAGATCTAGCATTGAGTGGTTATAATATACCCAAGGGCACAGAATTGTTGTTGGTTTATATGAATCTACTTCAGGATGAACGTCATTACGCAAATCCTAAGGCTTTTGTACCCGAACGTTGGTTGCGCCAGTCGGAGGCAAATTCTACAAATGAACTTTCCCAATGTCCCAATGCTCAGCGTACCGATCATCCTTTTGTGTATCTACCTTTCGGATTTGGCTCACGCAGTTGTATTGGTCGTCGTATTGCCCAAATGGAGATTGAAGTCGGTATTGTTCGCATCTTACGAAATTTTAAAGTGGAATTCAACTATTCTACCGAAAATGCCTTCAGGGGCTCACTTATCAATCAGCCCGTCATTCCTCTCAAATTCAAATTCACCGATCTTCCTTATTAAGAGATTTCATAAAAAAAAATTGTTAGAGTTTGATTTTGGTAAAAATTAGTTATATTTGATATTGAATAGTTTACAAAGTGCTCAAAGTGAACATTATCTGAGTTGAGCACTTATAAGTTATGAGGGTAAGGTAAAGGGTAGCGTACTATAATACCTCATTTGTATATAAATTTGATCTTAAGTTCGAAAGAAATTCTTTCTTAGTCTGATTTTTAAATTTTTTAATCTTATTATTTTGTATTTTAAAAAAATAAAGTTTATTTTTGTATGTTTTGTTTTATTTTTTCTTTGTATTTGGTACATTTTTAAAAGATATATTGGGGGCATGTTTACCAAAGTTGTATGGAGAGCGCCACGAGGAAGTGTTTAGATTTCAAACACAAATTTATACATGATGCAAGTCACATTTTCGAAAAAATTTGGCCTGTTGTGAAGGTTCCTTAAAATGAATTGTTATTGAAGTGAATTAAGGATTAGTTTGATTTATTTCGTAAAGATTATATTGAAAAAATTAATTCGCATGCATGGTGAACTGTTGTTTATGTTAAGGTTGCATAATCTTCTGGATTGGTAAAAATGAATTTTTTAAAAGAATTCAACTTTACAACGCATTTTATTCAAATCAAATGTGAAATATTAATTGCATTGAAATACAATTCGATACAAAATTAATGTGAAAAACCTATGTTTTTCCATAAAAAATTGGCAATACTTTTATTTTCCTAATGAATTCGCCACCAGTTCTCACATTTAGAAGAGAGCGCAATGTGAGCGGCAAACTGAAAATAGAAAAAGAGTCTATTTTTGCGTCCATTGGCGAGCTTTCTTTCTATTCACTTTGTGCAGATCGTTAATATTTCTTTCTTTGTATGTACGTTCTGTGGCCCACAAATATACACAGATAATCGTTCGTCATTGTTTATATTCTTCGTCTTTCTGTTTCTTTCTTTGCTCATATGCGAATATTGGTGCGAACGTAACCGAACTCATACCATAGTGTAAAGAACAAAAAATATATCGACACAATGCCGAACGTTTTATTTTTTTTTCTCTCCTTTATGTGCAGATCTTCTACGTGCATATGGACCAGAGATCTGCAACGAATCGCATTTTTGCATCAATGAGCCGCTCACTCAAAACTAAGTATGAATAAGTATAAGTAGTTTCCAAATCAGAGCTCGGATGTTATTGATTCAAAACAAAGTGAATCAAATTTTTGAATCATGAGCCGCTCACTCAAAACTAAGTATGAATAAGTATAAGTAGTTTCCAAATCATAACTCGGATGTGATTGATTCAAAACAAAGTGAATCAAATTTTTAAATCATGAGCCGCTCACTCAAAAATGAGTATGAATAAGTATAAGTAGTTTAAAAAGTAGTATTCATATTTGATTCATTCAAAATAGCTCAAAGCTCATTTACTATTCGATTTTTTTTATATTTCGATTTCGAGTATTCATAATATGTTCAAGTACTTAGAGTATTGGAATCATCGTTGAATCTAATTGATTTCGAATCTGATATCAGAATTTTAAAATTTATGCTGGTTGATAGGGTTGCCAACTAATTTTTTCTAATTTTTACGAATTTGGTGCTGGGGTGAACACTAGGAAAAATAGGTCGCTGAATCCGAATCCGTTGTCAGAATTTCGAAATTGTGAAATTTTTTAAAAAAAGAGGGTTGCCACCTAAAAATTTGTCTTTTTACGAGTTTTAAACATTGTCTTACAGTTTTGGGGGGTTGCTGATTTCGAATCTGATGTCAGAATTTTAAAATTCAAGATGGCTGATAGGGTTGCCACCTATTTTTTTTTCATTTTTACGAATTCGATGCTGGGGCGAACACTAGGTAAAAATGGGTCGCTGAATCCGAATCCGTTGTCAGAATTTCAAAATTATGAAATTTTTAATCCTATAGGGTTGCCACCTAAAAATATGCTTTTTTAAAACTTTTAATCACTATTCTACAGTTTTAGGGGGTCGCTGATTTCGAATCTGAAGTCAGAATTTTAAAATTCAAGATGGCTGATAGGGTTGCCACCTATTTTTTTTTCATTTTTACGAATTCGATGCTGGGGCGAACACTAGGTAAAAATGGGTCGCTGAATCCGAATCCGTTGTCAGAATTTCAAAATTATGAAATTTTTAATCCTATAGGGTTGCCACCTAAAAATATGCTTTTTTAAAACTTTTAATCACTATTCTACAGTTTTAGGGGGTCGCTGATTTCGAATCTGAAGTCAGAATTTTAAAATTCAAGATGGCTGATAGGGTTGCCACCTATTTTTTTTTCATTTTTACGAATTCGATGCTGGGGCGAACACTAGGTAAAAATGGGTCGCTGAATCCGAATCCGTTGTCAGAATTTCAAAATTATGAAATTTTTAATCCTATAGGGTTGCCACCTAAAAATATGCTTTTTTAAAACTTTTAATCACTATTCTACAGTTTTAGGGGGTCGCTGATTTCGAATCTGAAGTCAGAATTTTAAAATTCAAGATGGCTGATAGGGTTGCCACCTATTTTTTTTTCATTTTTACGAATTCGATGCTGGGGCGAACACTAGGTAAAAATGGGTCGCTGAATCCGAATCCGTTGTCAGAATTTCAAAATTATGAAATTTTTAATCCTATAGGGTTGCCACCTAAAAATATGCTTTTTTAAAACTTTTAATCACTATTCTACAGTTTTAGGGGGTCGCTGATTTCGAATCTGAAGTCAGAATTTTAAAATTCAAGATGGCTGATAGGGTTGCCACCTATTTTTTTTTCATTTTTACGAATTCGATGCTGGGGCGAACACTAGGTAAAAATGGGTCGCTGAATCCGAATCCGTTGTCAGAATTTCAAAATTATGAAATTTTTAATCCTATAGGGTTGCCACCTAAAAATATGCTTTTTTAAAACTTTTAATCACTATTCTACAGTTTTAGGGGGTCGCTGATTTCGAATCTGAAGTCAGAATTTTAAAATTCAAGATGGCTGATAGGGTTGCCACCTATTTTTTTTTCATTTTTACGAATTCGATGCTGGGGCGAACACTAGGTAAAAATGGGTCGCTGAATCCGAATACGTTGTCAGAATTTCAAAATTATGAAATTTTTAATCCTATAGGGTTGCCACCTAAAAATATGCTTTTTTAAAACTTTTAATCACTATTCTACAGTTTTAGGGGGTCGCTGATTTCGAATCTGAAGTCAGAATTTTAAAATTCAAGATGGCTGATAGGGTTGCCACCTATTTTTTTTTCATTTTTACGAATTCGATGCTGGGGCGAACACTAGGTAAAAATGGGTCGCTGAATCCGAATCCGTTGTCAGAATTTCAAAATTATGAAATTTTTAATCCTATAGGGTTGCCACCTAAAAATATGCTTTTTTAAAACTTTTAATCACTATTCTACAGTTTTAGGGGGTCGCTGATTTCGAATCTGAAGTCAGAATTTTAAAATTCAAGATGGCTGATAGGGTTGCCACCTATTTTTTTTTCATTTTTACGAATTCGATGCTGGGGCGAACACTAGGTAAAAATGGGTCGCTGAATCCGAATACGTTGTCAGAATTTCAAAATTATGAAATTTTTAATCCTATAGGGTTGCCACCTAAAAATATGCTTTTTTAAAACTTTTAATCACTATTCTACAGTTTTAGGGGGTCGCTGATTTCGAATCTGAAGTCAGAATTTTAAAATTCAAGATGGCTGATAGGGTTGCCACCTATTTTTTTTTCATTTTTACGAATTCGATGCTGGGGCGAACACTAGGTAAAAATGGGTCGCTGAATCCGAATCCGTTGTCAGAATTTCAAAATTATGAAATTTTTAATCCTATAGGGTTGCCACCTAAAAATTTTGAAATTCTGACAACGGATTCGGATTCAGCGACCCATTTTTACCTAGTGTTCGCCCCAGCATCGAATTCGTAAAAATGAAAAAAAAATAGGTGGCAACCCTATCAGCCATCTTGAATTTTAAAATTCTGACTTCAGATTCGAAATCAGCGACCCCCTAAAACTGTAGAATAGTGATTAAAAGTTTTAAAAAAGCATATTTTTAGGTGGCAACCCTATAGGATTAAAAATTTCATAATTTTGAAATTCTGACAACGGATTCGGATTCAGCGACCCATTTTTACCTAGTGTTCGCCCCAGCATCGAATTCGTAAAAATGAAAAAAAAATAGGTGGCAACCCTATCAGCCATCTTGAATTTTAAAATTCTGACTTCAGATTCGAAATCAGCGACCCCCTAAAACTGTAGAATAGTGATTAAAAGTTTTAAAAAAGCATATTTTTAGGTGGCAACCCTATAGGATTAAAAATTTCATAATTTTGAAATTCTGACAACGGATTCGGATTCAGCGACCCATTTTTACCTAGTGTTCGCCCCAGCATCGAATTCGTAAAAATGAAAAAAAAATAGGTGGCAACCCTATCAGCCATCTTGAATTTTAAAATTCTGACATCAGATTCGAAATCAGCAACCCCCCAAAACTGTAAGACAATGTTTAAAACTCGTAAAAAGACAAATTTTTAGGTGGCAACCCTCTTTTTTTAAAAAATTTCACAATTTCGAAATTCTGACAACGGATTCGGATTCAGCGACCTATTTTTCCTAGTGTTCACCCCAGCACCAAATTCGTAAAAATTAGAAAAAATTAGTTGGCAACCCTATCAACCAGCATAAATTTTAAAATTCTGATATCAGATTCGAAATCAATTAGATTCAACGATGATTCCAATACTCTAAGTACTTGAACATATTATGAATACTCGAAATCGAAATATAAAAAAAATCGAATAGTAAATGAGCTTTGAGCTATTTTGAATGAATCAAATATGAATACTACTTTTTAAACTACTTATACTTATTCATACTCATTTTTGAGTGAGCGGCTCATGATTTAAAAATTTGATTCACTTTGTTTTGAATCAATCACATCCGAGTTATGATTTGGAAACTACTTATACTTATTCATACTTAGTTTTGAGTGAGCGGCTCATTACTCAATAACGTGATTCATTGAAAATTTTTGATTCGAATCACTGAGCTGCGAACGAATAGTACTCGAGTACTACTTATTTTTAAGTATTCGTTGCAGTTCTCTGATATGGACCACGATGGGTAAAATACATCATACATCATTTCACCTGTTCAAAGCATGTAGATTTTTATAAAAATATTCGGTGCACTCCCTCCCCCCTACTCTAATTATTTACAAAAAAAAAAAAAAATAAAACAAAAAAAAAAAAAAAATAAAACAAAAAATATCAAAATGGGATGAGAAACATTGGAAACAAACGAAGTGCCCATGCATCCATCTCTCGATTCCACCCAATTATTTTTCTCATAACGTCCCCTGGTGGAGTAAAAAACTTCAAGTATGTACTTCGAAAACTTATAAGTAACAGTTTCATTTAAAAAAGGAAAGTAGATAAAGGATGCTCTATTATATTTATAGATAAAGATGATAAAGACAAAGACAAAGACAAAGACAAATACAAAGACAAAGACAAAGACAAAGACAAAGACAAAGACAAAGACAAAGACAAAGACAAAGACAAAGACAAAGACAAAGACAAAGACAAAGACAAAGACAAAGACAAAGACAAAGACAAAGACAAAGACAAAGACAAGGACAAGGACAAAGACAAAGACAAAGACAAAGACAAAGACAAAGACAAAGACAAAGACAAAGACAAAGACAAAGACAAAGACAAAGACAAAGACAAAGACAAAGACAAAGACAAAGACAAGGACAAGGACAAAGACAAAGACAAAGACAAAGACAAAGACAAAGACAAAGACAAAGATAATAAGTATATAATATAACAATAATAAATAATAAATAAATAATAAATAGATAAAGATAAAGATAAGGATAAAGATAAACATAGAGATAGAGATAAAGACAAAGACAAAGACAAAGACAAAGATAAAGATAAAGATAAAAATAAAGATAAATACAAAGATAAAGATAAAGATATAGATAAAGATAAAGATAAAGATAAAGATAAAGATAAAGATAAAGATAAAGATAAAGATAAAGATAAAGATAAAGATAAAGATAAAGATAAAGATAAAGATAAAGATAAAGATAAAGATAAAGATAAAGATAAAGATAAAGATAAAGATAAAGATAAAGATAAAGATAAAGATAAAGATAAAGATAAAGATAAAGATAAAGATAAAGATAAAGATAAAGATAAAGATAAAGATAAAGATAAAGATAGAGATAAAGATAAAGATAAAGATAAAGATAAAGATAAAGATAAAGATAAAGATAAAGATAAAAATAAAGATAAAGATAAAGATAAAGATAAAGATAAAGATAAAGATAAAGATAAAGATAAAGATAAAGATAAAGATAAAGATAAAGATAAAGATAAAGATAAAGATAAAGATAAAGATAAAGATAAATATAAAGATAAAGATAAAGATAAAGATAAAGATAAAGATAAAGATAAAGATAAAGATAAAGATAAAGATAAAGATAAAGATAAAGATAAAGATAAAGATAAAGATAAAGATAAAGATAAAGATAAAGATAAAGATAAAGATAAAGATAAAGATAAAGATAAAGATAAAGATAAAGATAAAGATAAAGATAAAGATAAAGATAAAGATAAAGATAAAGATAAAGATAAAGATAAAGATAAAGATAAAAATAAATATAAAGATAAAGATAAAGATAAGGAAAAAGATAAAGATAAAGATAAAGATAGAGATAAAGATAAAGATAAAGATAAAGATAAAGATAACGATAAAGATAAAGATAAAGATAAAGATAAAGATAAAGATAAAGATAAAGATAAAGATAAAGATAAAGATAAAGATAAAGATAAATATAAGGATAAAGATAAGGATAAAGATAAAGATAAAGATAAAGATAAAGATAAAGATAAAGATAAAGATAAAGATAAAGATAAAGATAAAGATAAAGATAAAGATAAAGATAAAGATAAAGATAAAGATAAAGATAAAGATAAAGATAAAGATAAAGATAAAGATAAAGATAAAGATAAAGATAAAGATAAAGATAAAGATAAAGATAAAGATAAAGATAAAGATAAAGATAAAGATAAAGATAAAGATAAAGATAAAGATAAAGATAAAGATAAAGATAAAGATAAAGATAAAGATAAAGATAAAGATAAAGATAAAGATAAAGAAATGGAAATGCAGAAAAATATTGAGATTAACCATGGGGTTTGAAAATGGGGTGATAGATTAGTGGTAAAAAAGGAGCAATCAAGTGAAACATGTGAAGGCTGTTCTAAACGTTGCAACAGACCATCGAATCATTCGAATTAGAATCTTAGGCAAGTCTTATGCCTTTATCTCATTCAGTTCTCATTATAAGTTCCATCCATAATCATATCCAACACCACCTATAGCGTTAATGTCATAAATATTGCTGAATTTTCGATTTTAATGAGTGAAGAAATGCAGAAAGATTAACTCTTAAATGGTAAGTGTGCCATATATGGCACAACCAAAGAATATATCCCCTTGTCTGAACGAGAGTAATTTTAGGAAAAATAATAAACCTTTTGGGTCACACCGATTTAAAGATTTCGTTCTCCTCAAACGGTTATTATTTGGAGCAAAAGTGAATAAATTAATTAAGGGTGAAAGTGTAGGATGGATGTGAAAATTCCTTAAATTGTAGTCATTTATTTTCAATCGAATAAAATTAGCTTCTGTTGAGATATATTCAAGGGCAAGGCATTTCTATATTTTATATTCTATCAGCCCCAAACCCTGAAAACATTTGACACAATTACTACGCCACATTTCGAGGAAATAGTGGCATACATTGTATGTTATTTGCATAGAGCCGTCTTTGTATTAATTTTTCCGGGACGGACCTACTATTCGTAGTCATTTTCAACTCAAATCATGGGAAGGAATCAGGACGGAATCAGTTCTCTTAGATAATATTAGGAAAATATTTTTCTTGTTTTTTCGCATTGAACCAAGGATTTTATACCTACAGTGGGTGTCCATATTATTATACTCAAGAAAAATTCTGCGTGATCTTTGGTAATATCGGCTCTAATTAAACTAATATTGCAATAAGTTTATACTTTTTGATTTATTGAAAAGTTTTAATATTTGGACTTCTATAAGTAGTCTGTCATGGTTTGATTTTAGATGTAGTAACAGTAATTTCAGCCATAGTAAACATTTGTTTCACTTTACTGCGATTTCATTCTAATGAGTTGAAAAGGTTGTGGCTTCAGTTTTACCGATAAAAAACCCATATTTATTTTATACATTTAGGGGGGTGATTTGTTCTATTTTAGGCTTTTTTTTAATCTGGACTCCACCCTGACTTTGAAAATTTTCGATAAATTAAAATGGGAATTGAGAGCGTACAGACCTGTTACCAACGTTAAAAGCAAAAATTACGACGATGCTATAGCATTGCCAATACACCCAACTCTTTTTTTACACGGTAGATACGTTCCTCAGAAATCCGTGTAAAAAAAAAACGTGTAAAAAAAGAGGCGTTTCCTATAGTAAAATGGGGGATACGTTCCATGTCATCTGAAAACCGTGTAAGATGAAATAAAGAACTATATTTACTTCGAAAAACCGTGTAAAAAATGTTGAAAACTATAAAAGTTCAGATATGCATACAAATTGTATTTTCATATAGCATTTTATTGAGCATTAAAACTTAAAATACATAATTCATACAGGTGAAAAATTGGTAGAGCAAGCAAAAAACAAAAGAAATCTGTTAATCCAGAATTAAGAACAGTGCCAAGTGTGGTAAAAACAAACATAATTACAAGACAGTGATTTTGAAACCGTACTAGATTAAAAATTTTTTACAAAAAAGGTTTTTTTTCAACCGTGTAACTTCAAATCCGTGTTAAAAGAAACCGTGTAAAAAGAGAGTTGGGTGTATAAAATAAATAAAATAAATAACTGGCCATTTCAGCCCTTGAAAGGACTTTGACCTAGCTTCTTATGATCAATTGTGTTGTGAGTGTTATTAAGTTTGTACACAATTGACCGAGAACCGGACCTACATGCTTAACGCCGACTCCGAACGGCGATGAACGGAAAGTTCTCGTTCTCAAGAAGCTTTACATTAGGCTGTTCCAAAATTTTGCAAATTTTGGAAATGTCAAAAAACACACTCGGATTTCGATTTTTGGGACTCTTCTGACCTTAGAACCTATTTTTTCCGATTTTTTGGATTTAAAAAAAACTGTCGCCGGAGCCAATTTCGATTTCATGTCTGTTTCGTGGAGTTTTGAATTTAGACTTTCACTTAAAAAATCATAACTTTTAAGAGGCTCAATATTTTTCAATTCCGTAAAAAAACTTTTACTCAAAATTAACGCTGAAATAATCTTTAAGAATGGCTTTGACAAGGGCTTAACAGAAATCGAGAAAATGGACCTCAAAGTCCAAAAAGTAAATAAAAAATTCTGAAATTCTGACTTTCAAGAGCACGAGTTAGCACATACCGGCGCAAATTAACTAGTTGATATTTTTCCCGAATAGAACTATCCATTTTTAACATTTTTGCCCTTTACACTACCCAAAAATTCGCTACATAGAGTTTTCTATGATTTTTCAAACAAAAATCGAATTTTCAAAAATATTAAAAAATTAAGAATTCACAAGTTGATATTTATTTATCAAATAATAAGGTTAATAATAATCAAAAAACAATATAAATGTTGAAAAAAGAAAAGTTTAAAATAATTTCTGGTATGATGTTGATACAATAGCATTTTGCATCTTTCCCTCATCTTTAAAATTTATATCTTTAATGCGACATAATGCTCGTTCGGCAGAGTCGTTTATGACTTTAATATATGATATCTCTTTTTTAGCTTTATTGTAAGTCTCGTCATTATCCCATACTGCCGGATCTATTTCCAAAAACGAAGTATTCAAATCCATGATTTTAAAAAATTCCCGCGTTCTTGTACTGATGCAATCATTAGGTTTTATGCTTTTTTCGATGTAGTTCATCTTTCGAATCGATATTTCATCAGTGCTCTTTTCAATATGCAAGTTCGCTACCATTCTCCTCTTCTCGTGCAGACTAATTCTTTCGTCAAAAAATGAAAGGGCGCTTAAATGGTAGCCCATGTACCACAAGTGATCTTTAGTAAATTTTGTAAGAGCAGCTTCCGAAATTGTGGAATTAATTTGTTTAATTTTTTTAATATCATTGATAAAATTTATATCATTCAAAAGGCAATGATTAGCTGCGGTACAATCATACCAATAAGGAATGTACACAAACACAATAAATAAACAAATATCACCTAAAAGATGCACCTTTTCTATATCAACAACATTCTCTTCCTTGCGATATAAATACATTTTTAAAGCGTACACTGCTTTTTGCATCCAACGCGATCTTGACGTGCATCCTGGCGTTTTAATCTTTTTTCCAGAGTCTTCACCGAGGAAAACTAAAGCTAGGTTCAAAAGTTCTTCATAATCACTTCTAACTTGTTTGGTTTTCAACTGGTTTTTTATGAAGAATATAGTGTTTTTGATATTAAAATGTTTTTGAATTTTTCGCTTATTGTCTGTAGCTAACAAGCTCTTATCAAAATATTGTTGGAAATTATCTTTGTTAAATTCATTATTTAGCCATTTGTCCTTGAAATAAACAAACACCTTTAACCAAAATGTTAGTAATTTATAATAAATAATTAAAGCCTTTTCAATACCTGAATCTCAGGGCTCTTTGAATTCCCTTCCCAGAGAGTTAAAATTGATCCAAGCACCAATTCCGCGATGTGATGGCGGCAAGCAAACCATATCAGTTTCTTGTTGAAGTATTGCTCAAACTGAACGCATGCGCCATTGTAACGTCCGGTATTTGTAGAAGTTGTATCCATTCCTAAGCCCTTAATACAAGCGATTACGTCCCATTCGGTACAAATTCTTACCCCTTCTTTGACAATTGATAATGCAGTTTTGTTTTGTAGGAAGGGAACTCCGAGAACAAGCTCATATTTTTCGTTTGTCTTGGTTAGCACATAGCAATTTCTCTCACGGTACTTCCTAGTATTTCTGTCTAAAAAACTCTTACCATCAAAGTGGAGTAAGTATCTGCTGTTCTTGTCAACGCTGGCTTTGGCTTCAACAACTAACTGATTCAAATTGTTGTTGATATTTCTAAATAAATTGCTTCTTGGAACGTCTAGCAGTGCACATCCTCCAGTCAAAGAAATTTGATAACGAACCATTGCATTCAGGTTTTTCTTGATCTTTGCAGTAGTTGCTTGTTCTCCATCCTCCAGCTCGCTCTCAGTTTCGGTTACTGTTTCGCAGTCACTACAATCACCTTTCGAGACTGTTTCAGCTGCAGGAGGGTCGTCATCGCTTCGGCTTTCTGATGATATTTCAAATTCTGGGCTGTTCTTGGTAAAATACATATCAGCGAATTTTTCCTCAAGCTGCTTTCGAAATAATCTCTTTTGGGTTTTTGCGGTATTAGAATCTTTCTTGTCATTTTTTAAGTTTTTTTTATATTCCGTGAACAGTTTATTAATTTTCCGTTTAATACTTTCGTCATGCGTTATCTTTAATTGTTTCTTTTCACAAAAATCTTTGATGGTTTTCAAAACATTTATGACACAAACAGAATATTTCTGTTTTTTATTCGAAAAAAACAAGAAATTATGTAACACATGAAAGTTCTTTAGTACTTTTACGTTTTCAAAGTTTGGAATGATATTACTTATTTTAACTGATACTCGAGGCATGTTCACGTTTTGATTGAGTGTCTGTCTAACCCGTTTGCTTTTCTACACCTCTTGCCTATGTACGAAACCTCTCCAAAGCAAATGAGAAGAGAACTCAACGTGTTAATCGGTACTTACAAATAAATAATTGCAATTGTCAATTTGACAGGTGCCACAAAGCTTAACAATCTAAAGTGTTATTGACAAACTTAATAGAAAGTTTTTTAAATATTTTTGAATATTCGATTTTTGCTTGAAAAATCATAGAAAACTCTATGTAGCGAATTTTTGGGTAGTGTAAAGGGCAAAAATGTTAAAAATGGATAGTTCTATTCGGGAAAAATATCAACTAGTTAATTTGCGCCGGTATGTGCTAACTCGTGCTCTTGAAAGTCAGAATTTCAGAATTTTTTATTTACTTTTTGGACTTTGAGGTCCATTTTCTCGATTTCTGTTAAGCCCTTGTCAAAGCCATTCTTAAAGATTATTTCAGCGTTAATTTTGAGTAAAAGTTTTTTTACGGAATTGAAAAATATTGAGCCTCTTAAAAGTTATGATTTTTTAAGTGAAAGTCTAAATTCAAAACTCCACGAAACAGACATGAAATCGAAATTGGCTCCGGCGACAGTTTTTTTTAAATCCAAAAAATCGGAAAAAATAGGTTCTAAGGTCAGAAGAGTCCCAAAAATCGAAATCCGAGTGTGTTTTTGGAATTCGCGAAAATGTGAAACAGCCTACTTTACATGGCATTTTTTATTACTCTCTGAGGTTTGCCATTGTCTGCAGAGAGGTGGCGGCCGTACAGAAAAATTATTTTAATTCAAATAATTTTCTGTCGCTGCTGGGGTTCGAACCTGGGTTTCCAAAGTTCTTTGACATAGCGGCCACGCACTTTAACCAACTACGCCACGGACGCCAGTTGGGTGTATACATAACGTAAAATAGCTCATTTACTTGGTATATCGCCGGAAGAATGGTAGAGGTGGATCGTGTCGGTAAGTGCGGCCGAAAGCACATTATGACACCTCGAATGGAACGGAAAATTCGCAGCACAACACTTCAAAACCGTCGAAAGTCTCGGCAAGTAACAAAAAACAAAAAAAAAAATCGTATTTTTATTGGAAAGGAAAGGACTCTCAGGCTAAGATTTGTCGAGATGTGGCTCAAATGTTGTCGACCGCTAGAAAAACAAAAGTTAACTCCTGCAATGAAGTCAAAAAAACGCTTGACCTGGGGAAAAAATATCAAAATTGGACAGAGGACGACTGGAGTAAGGTTTGTAAAATTGAAATCCCAACAAAAAACATAATTATTATAATTCTTTTGTCATAAAATTTTTTTTCAGGTTTGCTTTTCAGATGAATCCATGAGTCCAGATGAGTCCATTCAAATTCTACAGGACACGACAGAGTTCGTTCGGCGACGAAAAGACGAGAAATTTCATAAGGACTGCATGTAAAACGTGTCAAGCATCTGGCTTCTGAGATGATATGGTCAGTAATCAGCAGCAAAGGAACTGGAAGAATTTTATTATGGAAGAAACCATGCGTCAGGACCAGTATTAGAAAGTTCTGAGAGCACGTTTAATTCAACAAACCGAAGAATAGTACTCGACCGATAATTTTTTTGAATAACTCGGCGCCATGTCATAAAGCAAAATCGGTAACGAAATGGCTTGAAACCAATCATATTAAAACTCTGGACTGGCCGAGAAACTCCACCGATTTAAATCCTATCGAAGATGTGTGGGCAGTGCTGAAAACTGATATTTCAAGGAAACAAATTATTACAAGCAAAACTGAACTAGAACTGAAGAAGTGGCCGTTGCTTGCATTGAAAGCATACTGTCATAACAAAAATTGGAACAATGTTCAAGTGTATTTAGCTTTCACAATCACAAATCAGTCTTGGGATCACAAGATTCGGATTTTCGGTTTTCAGACAATCCCGGTATTTCGTAAACCGTCCGTTAAAATCTTCACCGTCAAACAATATTTCTAGTATTGAAGCAACATCGTTTACATAAATGTTGTGTCATCAACTATCTTGAAAACTTTTTTTTTATCTATATAATAATTATTATTATACAACATTGTTTCGAATATTCCTTATCCAAGAATTACCGGAAATATTTCTTAGTTAGCCTGTGTTTCTGCTTAATAAGAAATATTTCCGGTTAGCCTGTCAAAATAAATTCTGTTAAAATACCACAAAAAGTCTAGTTTTAATCGAAAATAGAAAATACTATTTCCAACGGAAGTTCAATGCTCAAATTAATACAAAAAATAAATAAAGATGATCAGACCTGGCTTTATTGATAAGCTTTAAGTTTTGTTATTTAAACAGTTTATTGAAAACTATAAAAAAAGGTGGATTTAAAAGACACCGCATAAATTCCTATGTAAATGGAATGCTATTAAACAAAATAGTAGCATGCGAGAAAAATTCTTCGCTAACATAGTTCAAAGCTTCTATGTATTTATGCGGTGTCAATGTCAAGCGAGTTATTGACATCATTCATTGACTAAAGTGGTTCTTGCTAACATAACATGGTGGAGGAGTTGTTGTCATTGGCATCTGTTGTTGTTGCTGTCCTATGAAAATTTGTATGTGTGTTATTACTCGAGTTGTTTGGCCTGAGCTGATGCAGTTGGTGGTGGAATTTGAAAGTAAAGCATTTTGCTAAAAGAATGTGAAGGTTAACCCCTTATTTTATTAAGATATATTTTTATTTTGCTTAAATTTGTACTAAATGAAGTTGTTGTTTTTTTTTTTGTTCGCCTGCATAAAAGGGAGTGGTGAAAAAGGTGTGGAAAATCGATAGAGAACTCAAAGAACTCATAAATACAACTTTTCATAGCCAAAATGATGGATTTTGAATGCAAGATAATGTGGGCAGGAATTTTTTTTTTAAAGTTTTCAGCGGTTTTTGTAGAATGTTCAAACAAAGGTATTTATAAGCATTTTTTTTTTTAATTATAAGCGATTATTAATGCATAAAATATGCTCATTGACGAAATTTAGAATAAATGAATCGATTTAAATGCTGTACCAACAAGAAGTTTAGGTTTGCAGGGGTGTATAATTTAACAGCTGCCAATATCATCCCAGCAATACGTGAGCTACAGCCCGAAACCATATACAAGGTCGTGGAAAATTGGAGTTCGCTACTGCGAAGCCAGCTGAGGTAGCCACAAAAAAAACTTGTATTTGGCCCACCCTATACATCTATGTATTGCTCTATTTTTCCAGCATTTGGAAAGAGTTTTGTTAAGATTTGTCAACTTTTGTATGTACCTCCTATACAAAATTATGTAAAAAATTAATATAGGTCCAAGGGAGGACTCCTACGGACTGACCGATTTCAACTATTTTTGAAATTTTCATTATCATACGAGCACTCCTATATTTGTCCAACTTTTGTATGGGCTCAGTCTGCTACGCGTTGCCTTCTTTCTTTGGTGTTAAGCGTAGAGTAAGGTCTACCGCTACCCATTCGCATCAGAGAACTGCATAAGCCTACTTGAAGTTCAAGCTACTTCAAGTTCTTGAAATATTGAATGTATCCATACATGAAAAACTAAGCTCTAGCCTGCTTACAAAAATAGCAAACATGGCGAATAGGGCGAATAGGGTTGTCACCTTTTTTTATTTTAACGAATTCTGTGCTGGAGTGGTTTAACTAGTTAAAAATTGTTATCCTATTTTCGACTCGTTAATACTGTTCACTTATGAACATAATTCTTAAAAACATAATTCTTAAAAACCATTATTATGAGGCAACCCTATTGTAAAAAGCACGTCATTTTGAATTCTGACATCAGATTTGCAATTAGCGACTCCCTGAAACTGTTAGATAATGTTTAAAATTCGTAAAAACATATTATTAGGTGGCAACCCTATTGTTAAAAATTTCCGGCTGTATTCATAAAGAACTATGAGCCTCTTATAAAGCCTTCATAAGGAAAAAATCGAAAAAAATTTAAAAACATTATTCATAAACGTTCAATAGCGTTAACACTTTAACTGCCATCATACAAAAAAAATATCGGGTCCTCCGGGCCATTTTTTTTTTACAGATCTAGTGTATTTGGTATCAAAAAATCCGAACAAAATATCAGAAAATGTTTTTTTTTTATATGTATATCTGTGAAATTTTGAAATATTTTATTAAGGCACAACATACATATGTACCTCACGGCCTAATGTATACGTTTACTGTATGTTTACTGTGGATGACGGACACATGGACATTAGGGCGTATCGAAAAATTTAGATCGTATTCTAAGAGGTCTCAAAAGTTGCATGGGGTTGTCCAGATCACCCAAAAAAAATTTTAGGAAAAAAAAAGGATGTTTTCCTGCCCCGCAAGGACAAAGTTGTTTTTTGAGGAAAACAGTAAAAAGTAACGACCTTAAAATGCTTTGACTTTTATAAAAAAAACTACGTATGTCTTAAAGCAAAAGTAAGTATAGGCTTAAGCTAACAATATATTGGTAAACACGATGCCACTCACGATTTTTATCCACAGTGTCCTGTGTGAAGGATATTCGAAGCAAAAGTTGTAATTGAGATAGCACAGAACTTTTGATTGTTACCCAATAGTCTAAATTTTGGTGGTATTAATTATAGTGTCAACGTATTCCTTAAATTTGGCGAATTAATAATTATGACCGTATTGTGGCGCCCGTGGCGTAGTTGGTTAAAGTGCGTGGCCGCTATGTCAACGAACTTTGGAAACCCAGGTTCGAACCCCAGCAGCGACAGAAAATTATTTGAATGAAAATAATTTTTCTGTACGGTCGCCACCTCTCTGCAGACAATGGCAAACCTCAGAGAGTAATCAAAAATGCCATGTAAAGCTTCTTGAGAACGAGAACATTCATCGTTCATCGCCGTTCGGAGTCGGCGTTAAGCATGTAGGTCCGGTTCTCGGTAATTGTGTATAAACTTAATAACACGCACAACACAATTGATCATAAGAAGCTAGGTCGTCAAAGTCCTTTCAAGGGCTGAAATGGCCAGTTATTTATTTTTTTTTTTTTACACCGTATGTCCTAATATGATTAAACGTTTCCCACACAATCTTATTAAATTATGTGGATACTTCCCAGCAAACATTATGACTCTTAAAAGAGTCTTTAAAGACTCATATAAATGAGCGTTTATCGTCATAATGCGCTCAAAAAAGACTCTTTTATTAGTACATTTTCGTAAGTTTCGGAAATTTAGACTCTTTTAAGACTCATATTTAATACTCTTTTAAGACTCATAATAAAGACTCTTTAAAGACTTATAATAAAGACTCTTTTATAACTCATTTAAATGAGTCTTTTTGGACTCAAAATTAAGACACTTTTGATAGTCATATTTGATACTCTTTTAAGAATCATAGAATGGATTCTTTAAAGATTCATACTGAGGACTCATTCAAAACTCATAGAAGTAATTATGATCCGTTTAGGCTGAAATATATTTTTAGATTCAAATTTATTTAAAATATTTGATAGTTGAAAAATAAAAAAAAAGAGGACAACAATATCTTTTTTTAAACATTTCAAATAAAAAGTAATAGCAGAAAAATTTAAAGTCATTTTACAATCATATAAAAGACTTCTATATGAGTCTTTTTATTGCGTACTCATAAAATACGCATAAAAAATACCCTTTTTAGAGTCTTATTTCTGAGCAATCATTTTACAATCATATAAAAGACTTCTTTATGAGTCTTTTTATTGCGTACTCATAAAACACGCATAAAAAAATATTCTTTTTAGTCTTTTTTCTAAGCAATCATTTTACAATCATATAGAAGACTTCTTTATGAGTCTTTTTATTTCGTACTCATAAAACACGCATAAAAAAATACTCTTTTAAGAGTCTGATTTCTGAGCAATCATTTTACAATCATATAAAAGACTTCTTTATGAGTCTTTTTATTGCGTACTCATAAAACACGCATAAAAAATATTCTTTTTAGTCTTTTTTCTAAGCAATCATTTTACAATCATATAGAAGACTTCTTTATGAGTCTTTTTATTGCGTACTCATAAAACACGCATTAAAAAATACTCTTTTAAGAGTCTGATTTCTGAGCAATCATTTTACAATCATATAAAAGACTTCTTTATGAGTCTTTTTATTGCGTACTCATAAAACACGCATAAAAAATATTCTTTTTAGTCTTTTTTCTAAGCAATCATTTTACAATCATATAGAAGACTTCTTTATGAGTCTTTTTATTGCGTACTCATAAAACACACATAAGAAATACTCATTTTGGAGTCATTTTTTTTGAAGCACTCAGAAAATGTTTGCAGGGTTGATTTAATTGAATACTTGCTTTCAATTTCAAACTTTTTGCCGAACACATCAAATTTTTCCTTTACTTGGGACTTGTCGTGTTGTTACCTTGTAAGCTAGCTTAGTCGCAAGCTGTCGTGGGCTTATTTATATTCAAGTACAATTCTCACTTGATTGAAAATTATCAAGCTCAAGCAAGCGGCCGTGGGACAGTGGGTAGAGTGCGTGACCCATACGCCAGAGAACCCGGATTCAATTCCATCTGACACAGAAAGTTTTTCGAATTGAATTAATTTTTCTGTTCGGTCTTCACCTGTCTGCAGACAATGGCAAACCTCAGAGAGTAAATAATGTCATGTAAAGCTTCTTGAGAACATGCACATTAGCCGTTCGGAGTCGGCATAAAACTAGTAAGACCAGTTCTCGATAAAATTGTGTTGAAACATTTAATAACACGCACAATACAATTTGATCATAAGAAGTTCGGTCAAAGTCATTGGAAAGGCTCAAATGGCCAGTATATTTATATTTTTTTTTAAATACTTGAAAATAATTCATCTATTCCGGGAAATTTATTTCAAGTATTTCAATTATTTCAAGTAGGCATATGCAGTTTTTTCACCCGCATCGCCAAAATAGAGCCCCCATGAAGCAAAATAGTGATTGAAAATTTGGAAAAAAGGATTAAGGTCTACAAATCAAGACGAGCTGGCTACTTGAAAGAAATTTTATTCCATACATAATCTCCATGTATCTTCTTTATAATCCAGTAAAAATTTAAGAGCCATCCACACAATGGTGCGTTTTATTTAAATAATCGAATTCTGCACCTCTTGTTGATGCACCCTGTATTTACAAGCAATGAATCAATACTCAGAAGTTTAAGAAATATTTATAAATATTTTGTTTACTGCCTCCGTTATGCAATAGCAAGTGTAAATTAAGTGTATTCATAATAAAAAATACACGCTGCGATGCAGACTCATAGAGCCACACGAAAGCATTGATTTGTTTGCAATTTGTTGATGTTGTAATAAAAATAAACATGGTTTTTTTTTAAGCAAAATATAAATTTATTTTGAAACAAATTGCATTGAGCTGCAGTTTAAATTTGATGTTGTTTCAAGCCTTTTCCGAAATCTACAGCGACATCAAGTTCCGCCAAAACC